>JAWPHD010019890.1:0-33838 GCA_037043455.1 Cyrtodaria siliqua | reverse complement strand
CTGAATATATATGCGTAAGAACGGAATATATATGTGTAAGAACTGAATATATAGGTGTAAGAACTGAATATATATGTGTAAGAACTGAATATATATACGTAAGAACTGAATATATATGCGTAAGAAGTGAATATATATGTGTAAGAACTGAGTATATATGCGTAAGAACTGAATATATGTGTAAGAACTGAATATATATGTGTAAGAACTGAATATATATGCGTGAGAATTGAAAATATATGCGTAAGAACTGAATATATATGCATAAGAACTGAATATATATGCGTAAGAACTGAATATATATGTGTAAGAACTGAATATATATGCGTAAGAACTGAATATATATGTGTAAGAACTGAATATATATGTGTAAGAACTGAATATATATGTGGAAGAACTGAATATATATGCGTAAGAACTGAATATATATGTTTAAGAACTGAATATATATGTGTAAGAACTGAATATATATGCGTAAGAAATAAATATATATGCGTAAGAACTGAATATATGTGCGTAAGAACTGAATATATAAGCATTAGAACTGACTATATATGCGTTAGAACTGAATATATATGCGTAAGAACTGCATATATAAGCATAAGAACTGAACATATATGCGTAAGAACTGAATATATATGCGTAACAAATGAATATATGTGTAAGAACTGAATATATATGTGTAAGAACTGAATATATATGGGTAAGAACTGAATACGCATAAGAACTGAATATATATGCGTAAGAACTGAATATATATGTGTAACAACTGAATATATATGCATAAGAACTGAATATATATGGGTAAGAACTGAATATATATGCATAAGTACTGAATATATATGCATAAGATCTGAATATATATGCGTAAGAACTGAATATATATGCATAAGAACTGAACATATATGCGTAAGAACTGAATATATATGCATAATAACTGAATATATATGAATTAGAACTGAATATATATGCGTTAGAACTGAATATATATGCGTAAGAACTGAATATATAAGCATAAGAACTGAACATATATTCATAAGAACTGAATATATATGCGTAACAAGTGAATATATGTGTAAGAACTGAATATATATGTGTAAGAACTGAATATATATGCGTAAGAACTGAATACGCATAAGAACTGAATATATATGCGTAAGAACTGAATATATATGCTTTAGAGTTGAGTATATATGTGTAAGAACTGAATATATATGTGTAAGAACTGAATATATATGCGTAAGAACTGAATATATGTGTAAGAACTGAATATATATGTGTAAGAACTGAATATATATGCGTAAGAACTGAATATATATACGTAAGAACTGAATATATATGCGTAAGAAGTGAATATATATGTGTAAGAACTGAGTATATATGCGTAAGAACTGAATATATGTGTAAGAACTGAATATATATGTGTAAGAACTGAATATATATGCGTGAGAATTGAAAATATATGCGTAAGAACTGAATATATATGCATAAGAACTGAATATATATGCGTAAGAACTGAATATATATGTGTAAGAACTGAATATATATGCGTAAGAACTGAATATATATGTGTAAGAACTGAATATATATGTGTAAGAACTGAATATATATGTGGAAGAACTGAATATATATGCGTAAGAACTGAATATATATGTTTAAGAACTGAATATATATGTGTAAGAACTGAATATATATGCGTAAGAAATAAATATATATGCGTAAGAACTGAATATATGTGCGTAAGAACTGAATATATAAGCATTAGAACTGACTATATATGCGTTAGAACTGAATATATATGCGTAAGAACTGCATATATAAGCATAAGAACTGAACATATATGCGTAAGAACTGAATATATATGCGTAACAAATGAATATATGTGTAAGAACTGAATATATATGTGTAAGAACTGAATATATATGGGTAAGAACTGAATACGCATAAGAACTGAATATATATGCGTAAGAACTGAATATATATGTGTAACAACTGAATATATATGCATAAGAACTGAATATATATGGGTAAGAACTGAATATATATGCATAAGTACTGAATATATATGCATAAGATCTGAATATATATGCGTAAGAACTGAATATATATGCATAAGAACTGAACATATATGCGTAAGAACTGAATATATATGCATAATAACTGAATATATATGAATTAGAACTGAATATATATGCGTTAGAACTGAATATATATGCGTAAGAACTGAATATATAAGCATAAGAACTGAACATATATTCATAAGAACTGAATATATATGCGTAACAAGTGAATATATGTGTAAGAACTGAATATATATGTGTAAGAACTGAATATATATGCGTAAGAACTGAATACGCATAAGAACTGAATATATATGCGTAAGAACTGAATATATATGCTTTAGAGTTGAGTATATATGTGTAAGAACTGAATATATATGTGTAAGAACTGAATATATATGCGTAAGAACTGAATATATGTGTAAGAACTGAATATATATGTGTAAGAACTGAATATATATGCGTAAGAACTGAATATATATGCGTAAGAACTGAATATATATGCATAAGAACTGAATATATATGCGTAAGAACTGAATATATATGCGTAAGAACTGAATATATATGTGTAAGAACTGAATATATATGCGTAAGAACTGAATATATATGTGTAAGAACTGAATATATATGTGTAAGAACTGAATATATATGTGTAAGAACTGAATATATATGTGTAAGAACTGAATATATATGCGTAAGAACTGAATATATATGTGTAAGAACTGAATATATATGTGTAAGAACTGAATATATATGTGTAAGAACTGAATATATATGCGTAAGAACTGAATATATAGGCGTAAGAACTGAATATATATGCATAAGAGCTGAATATATGTGTAAGAACTGAATATATATGGGTAAGAACTGAATATATATGCGTAAGAACTGAATATATATGTGTTATAACTGAATATATATGCGTAAGAATTGAATATATATGCGTAAGAACTGAATATATATGTGTAAGTACTGAATATATATGCGTAAGAACTGAATATATATGTGTAAGAACTGAATATATATGCGTAAGAACTGAATATATGTGTAAGAACTGAATATATATGTGTAAGAACTGAATATATATGCGTAAGAACTGAATATATATGAGTTAGAACTGAATATGTATAGGTAAGAACTGAATATATATGCATACGAACTGAACATATATGCGTAAGAACTGAATATATATGAGTAAGAAGTGAATATATGTGTAAGAACTGAATATATATGTGTAAGAACTGAATATATATGCTTAAGAACTGAACAAATATGCGTAAGAACTGAATATATATGCGTTAGAACTGAATATATATGCGTAAGAACTGAATATATATGCATAAGAACTGAACATATATGCGTAAGAACTGAATATATATGCGTAAGAACTGAATATATATGCATAAGAGCTGAATATATATGCGTAAGAACTAAATATATATGTGTAAGAACTGAATATATATGCGTAAGAACTGAATATATATGTGTAAGAACTGAATATATATGTGTAAGAACTGAATATATATGTGTATGAACTGAATATATATGCGTAAGAACTGAATATATATGCGTAAGAAGTGAATATATATGTGTAAGAACTGAGTATATATGCGTAAGAACTGAATATATGTGTAAGAACTGAATATGTTTAACAACTGAATATATATGTGTGAGAACTGAATATATATGCGTAAGAACTGAATATATATGCATAAGAACTGAATATATATGCGTAAGAACTGAATATATATGTGTAAGAACTGAATATGTATGCGTAAGAACTGAATATATATGTGTAAGAACTGAATATATATGTGTAAGAACTGAATATATATGTGGAAGAGCTGAATATATATGCGTAAGAACTGAATATATATGTGTAAGAACTGAATATATATGTGTAAGAACTGAATATATATGTGTAAGAACTGAATATATATGCGTAAGAACTAAATATATATGCGTAAGAACTGAATATATAATCATAAGAGCTGAATATATGTGTAAGAACTGAATATATATGGGTAAGAACTGAACATATATGAGCAAGAACTGAATATATATGTGTAAGTACTGAATATATATGTGTAAGAACTGAATATATATGTGTAAGAACTGAATATATATGCGTAAGAACTGAATATATGTGTAAGAACTGAATATATATGTGTAAGAACTGAATATATATGCGTAAGAACTGAATATATATGCGTAAGAACTGAATATATATGCATACGAACTGAACATATATGCGTAAGAACTGAATATATATGAGTAAGAAGTGAATTTATGTGTAAGAACTGAATATATATGTGTAAGAACTGAATATATATGCGTAAGAACTGAACATATATGAGTAAGAACTGAATATATATGCGTTAGAACTGAATATATATGCGTAAGAACTGATTATATATGCATAAGAACTGAACATATATGCGTAAGAACTGAATATATATGCGTAAGAACTGAATATATGTGTAAGAACTGAATATATATGTGTAAGAACTGAATATATATGCGTAAGAACTGAATATGCGTAAGAACTGAATATATGTGTAAGAACTGAATATATATGCATAAGAACTGAATATATATGCGTAAGAAGTGAATATATGTGTAATAACTGAATATATATGTGTAAGAACTGAATATATATGCGTAAGAACTGAATATGCATAAGAACTGAATATATATGCGTAAGAACTGAATATATATGTTTAAGAACTGAATATATATGCGTAAAAACTGAATATATATGCGTAAGAACTGAATATGCATAAGAACTGAATAAATATGCGTAAGAACTGAATATATATGTGTAAGAACTAAATATATATGTGTAAGAACTGAATATATACGTGTAAGAACTGAATATATATGCGTAAGAACTGAATATATATGCATAAGAGCTGAATATATATGCGTAAGAACTGAAAATATATGTGTAAGAACTGAATATATATGCGTAAGAACTGAATATATATGTGTAATAACTGAATATATATGTGTAAGAACTGAATATATATGTGTAAGAACTGAATATATATGCGTAAGAACTGAATATATATGCGTAAGAAGTGAATATATATGTGTAAGAACTGAGTATATATGCGAAAGAACTGAATATATGTGTAAGAACTGAATATGTTTAAGAACTGAATATATATGTTTGACAACTGAATATATATGCGTAAGAACTGAATATATATGCATAAGAACTGAATATATATGCGCAAGAACTGAATATATATTTGAAGAACTGAATATATATGTGTAAGAACTGAATATATATGTGTAAGAACTGAATATATATGTGGAAGAACTGAATATATATGCGTAAGAACCGAATATATATGTGTAAGAACTGAATATATATGTGTAAGAACTGAATATATATGCGTAAGAACTGAATATATATGCGTAAGAACTGAATATATATGCATAATAACTGAATATATATGCATTAGAACTGAATATATATGCGTTAGAACTGAATATATATGCGTAAGAACTGAATATATAAGCATAAGAACTGAACATATATTCATAAGAACTGAATATATATGCGTAACAAGTGAATATATGTGTAAGAACTGAATATATATGTGTAAGAACTGAATATATATGCGCAAGAACTGAATACGCATAAGAACTGAATATATATGCGTAAGAACTGAATATATATGTGTAAGAACTGAATATATATGCATAAGAACTGAATATATATGCGTAAGAACTGAATATATATGGGTAAGAACTGAATATATATGTGTAAGAACTGAATATATATGCGTAAGAACTGAATATATATGCATACGAACTAAACATATATGCGTAAGAACTGAATATATATGAGTAAGAAGTGAATATAAGTGTAAGAACTGAATATATATGTGTAAGAACTGAATATATATGCTTAAGAACTGAATATGCATAAGAACTGAATATATATGCGTAAGAACTGAATATATATGTGTAAGAACTGAATATATATGCGTAAGAACTGAATATATATGCATACGAACTGAACATATATGCGTAAGAACTGAATATATATGAGTAAGAAGTGAATATATGTGTAAGAACTGAATATATATGTGTAAGAACTGAATATATATGCTTAAGAACTCAACATATATGCGTAAGAACTGAATATATATGCGTAAGAACTGAATATATATGAGTTAGAACTGAATATGTATAGGTAAGAACAGAATATATATGCGTCAGAACTGAATATATATGTGTCAGAACTGAATATATATGTGTAAGAACTGAATATATATGCATAAGAACTGAATATATATGCGTAAGAAGTGAATATATGTGTAATAACTGAATATATATGTGTAAAAACTGAATATATATGCGTAAGAACTGAATACGCATAAGAACTGAATATATATGCATAAGAGCTGAATATATATGCGTAAGAACTGAATATATATGTGTAAGAACTGAATATATATGCGTAAGAACTGAATATATATGTGTTAGAACTGAATATATATATGTAAGAACTGAATATATATGTGTAAGAACTGAATATATATGCGTAAGAACTGAATATATATGCGTAAGAAGTGAATATATATGTGTAAGAACTGAGTATATATGCGTAAGAACTGAATATATGCGTAAGAACTGAATATATATGTGTAAGAACTGAATATATATGTGTGAGAAATGAATATATATGCGTAAGAACTGAATATATATGCATAAGAACTGAATATATATGCGTAAGAACTGAATATATATGTGTAAGAACTGAATATATATGCGTAAGAACTGAATTAATATGTGTAAGAACTGAATATATATGTGTAAGAACTGAATATATATGTGGAAGAACTGAATATATATGCGTAAGAACTGAATATATATGTGTAAGAACTGAATATATATGTGTAAGAACTGAATATATATGCGTAAGAACAGAATATATATGCGTAAGAACTGAATATATATATGCGTAAGAACTATAAGAACTGAACATATATGCGTAAGAACTGAATATATATGCGTAACAAGTGAATATATGTGTAAGAACTGAATATATGTGTAAGAACTGAATATATATGCGTAAGAACTGAATACGCATAAGAACTGAATATATATGCGTAAGAACTGAATATATATGCATAACAACTGAATATATATGGGTAAGAACTGAATATTTATGGGTAAGAACTGAATATATATGTGTAAGAACTGAATATATATGCGTAAGAACTAAATATATATGCGTAAGAACTGAATATATGTGTAAGAACTGAATATATATGTGTAAGAACTGAATATATATGCGTAAGAACTGAATATGCATAAGAACTGAATATATATGCGTAAGAACTGAATATATATGTGTAAGAACTAAATATATATGTGTAAGAACTGAATATATATGTGTAAGAACTGAATATATATGCGTAAGAACTGAATATATATGCTGAAGAGCTGAATATATATGCGTAAGAACTGAATATATATGTGTAAGAACTGAATATATATGCGTAAGAACTGAATATATATGTGTAAGAACTGAAAATATATATGTGTAAGAACTGAATATATATGTGTAAGAACTGAATATATATGCGTAAGAACTGAATATATATGCGTAAGAAGTGAATATATATGTGTAAGAACAGAGTATATATGGGTAAGAACTGAATATATGTGTAAGAACTGAATATATATGTGTAAGAACTGAATATATATGCGTGAGAACTGAAAATATATGCGTAAGAACTGAATATATATGCATAAGAACTGAATATATATGCGTAAGAACTGAATATATATGTGTAAGAACTGAATATATATGCGTAAGGACTATATATATGTGTAAGAACTGAATATATATGTGTAAGAACTGAATATATATGTGGAAGAACTGAATATATATGCGTAAGAACTGAATATATATGTTTAAGAACTGAATATATATGTGTAAGAACTGAATATATATGCGTAAGAAATAAATATATATGCGTAAGAACTGAATATATGTGCGTAAGAACTGAATATATAAGCATTAGAACTGACTATATATGCGTTAGAACTGAATATATATGCGTAAGAACTGCATATATGTGTAAGAACTGAATATATATGTGTAAGAACTGAATATATATGCGTAAGAACTGAATATGCATAAGAACTGAATATATATGCGTAAGAACTGAATATATATGCATAACAACTGAATATATATGGGTAAGAACTGAATATTTATGGGTAAGAACTGAATATATATGTGTAAGAACTGAATATATATGCGTAAGAACTAAATATATATGCGTAAGAACTGAATATATGTGTAAGAACTGAATATATATGTGTAAGAACTGAATATATATGCGTAAGAACTGAATATGCATAAGAACTGAATATATATGCGTAAGAACTGAATATATATGTGTAAGAACTAAATATATATGTGTAAGAACTGAATATATATGTGTAAGAACTGAATATATATGCGTAAGAACTGAATATATATGCATAAGAGCTGAATATATATGCGTAAGAACTGAATATATATGTGTAAGAACTGAATATATATGCGTAAGAACTGAATATATATGTGTAAGAACTGAAAATATATATGTGTAAGAACTGAATATATATGTGTAAGAACTGAATATATATGCGTAAGAACTGAATATATATGCGTAAGAAGTGAATATATATGTGTAAGAACAGAGTATATATGGGTAAGAACTGAATATATGTGTAAGAACTGAATATATATGTGTAAGAACTGAATATATATGCGTGAGAACTGAAAGTATATGCGTAAGAACTGAATATATATGCATAAGAACTGAATATATATGCGTAAGAACTGAATATATATGTGTAAGAACTGAATATATATGCGTAAGGACTATATATATGTGTAAGAACTGAATATATATGTGTAAGAACTGAATATATATGTGGAAGAACTGAATATATATGCGTAAGAACTGAATATATATGTTTAAGAACTGAATATATATGTGTAAGAACTGAATATATATGCGTAAGAAATAAATATATATGCGTAAGAACTGAATATATGTGCGTAAGAACTGAATATATAAGCATTAGAACTGACTATATATGCGTTAGAACTGAATATATATGCGTAAGAACTGCATATATGTGTAAGAACTGAATATATATGTGTAAGAACTGAATATATATGCGTAAGATATATATGCGTAAGAACTGAATATGCATAAGAACTGAATATATATGCGTAAGAACTGAATATATATGTGTAAGAACTAAATATATATGGGTAAGAACTGAATATATATGCATAAGTACTGAATATATATGCATAAGAACTGAATATATATGCGTAAAAACTGAATATACATGTGTAAGAACTGAATATATATGTGTAAGAACTGAATATATGTGTAAGAAGTGAATATATATGCGTAAGAGCTGAATATATACGCGTAAGAAACTGAATATATATGCGTAAGAACTGAATTATATATGCGTAAGAACTGAATATATATGTGTAAGAACTGAATATATATGCGTGAGAACTGAATATATATGCGTAAAAACTGAATATATATGCATAAGAACTGAATATATATGCGTAGGAACTGAATATATATGTGTAAGAACTGAATATATATGCGTAAAAACTGAATATATATGCGTAAGAAGTGAATATATGTGTAAGAACTGAATATATATGTGTAAGAACTGAATATATATGCGTAAGAACTGAATTTACATAAGAACTGAATATATATGCGTAAGAACTGAATATATATGTGTAAGAACTGAATATATATGCGTAAGAACTGAATATATATGTGTAAGAACTGAATATATATGTGTAGAGAACTGAATATATATGTGTATGAACTGAATATATATGCGTAAGAACTGAATATAAATGCGTAAGAACTGAATATATATGCGTAAGAACTGATTATATATGCATTAGAACTGAGTATATATGCGTTAGAACTGAATATATATGCGTAAGAACTGAATACATATGCATAGAGCTGAATATATATGCGTAAGAACTGAATATATATGTGTAAGAACTGAATATATATGCGTAAGAACTGAATATATATGTGTAAGAACTGAATATATATGTGTAAGAACTGAATATATATGTGTAAGAACTGAATATATATGCGCAAGAACTGAATATATATGCGTAAGAACTGAATATATATGTGTAAGAACTGAATATATATGTGTAAGAACTGAATATATATGTGTAAGAACTGAATATATATGTGTAAGAACTGAATATATATGTATAAGAACTGAATATATATGTGTAAGAACTGAATATATATGCATAATAACTGAACATATATGCGTAAGAACTATATATATATGCGTAAGAAGTGAATATATTTGTAAGAACTGAATATATATGTGTAACAACTGAATATATGTGTAAGAACTGAATATATATGCGTAAGAACTGAATACATATGCGTAAGAAGTGAATATATATGTGTAAGAACTGAATATATATGCGTAAGAACTGAATATATATGTGTAAGAACTGAATATATATGTGTAAGAACTGAATATATATGTGTAAGAACTGAATATATATGTGTAAGAACTGAATATATACGCTTAGGAAATAAATATATATGCGTAAGAACTGATCAATATATGTGTAAGAACTGAATATATATGCGTAAGAACTGAATATATATGTGTAAGAACTTAATATATATGCGTTAAGAACTGAATATATATGTGTAAGAACTGAATAGATATGCGTAAGAACTGAATATATATGCGTAAGAACTGAATATATAAGCATAAGAACTGAATATATATGTGTAAGAACTGAATATATATGCGTAAGAACTGAATATATATTCGTTAGAACTGAATATATATGCGTAAGCAACCTGAATATATATCCATAAGAACTGGACATATATGCGTAATAACTGAATATATATGCGTAAGAAGTGAATATATATGTGTAAGAAGTGAATATATATGTGTAAGAACTGAATATATGTGTAAGAACTGAATATATAAGCATAAGAACTGAATATATATGTGTAAGAACTGAATATATATGCATAAGAACAGAACATATATGCGTAAGAACTGAATATATATGCGTAAGAAGTGAATAAATATCTGTAAGAACTGAATATATATCTGTAAGATGTGAATATATATGTATAAAGAACTGAATATATAAGTGTAAGAACTGAATATATATGTGTAAGAACTGAATATATGTGCGTAAGAACTGAATATATATGCATAATAGCTGAAGTATACATGCGTAAGAACAGGATATATATGCGTAAGAAATGAATATATATGTGTAAGAACTGAATATATATGCGTAAGAACTGAATATATAAGTGTAAGAACTGAATATATAAGTGTAAGAACTGAATATATATGTGTAAGAACTGAATATATATGTGTAAGAACTGAATATATATGCGTAAGAACTGAATATATATGCATAAGAGCTGAATTATATGCGTAAGAACTAAATATATATGTGTTAGAACTGATATATATGCTTAAGAATTGAATATATCTTCGTTAGAACTGAATATATATGCGAAAGAACTGAATATATATACATAAGAACTGAACATATATGCGTAATAATTAAATATATAAGCGTAGGAAGTGAACTATATATGTGTAAGAACTGAATATATATTCGTAAGAACTGAATATATATACATAAGAACTGAACATATATGCGTAAGAACTGAATATATATGCGTAAGAAGTGATTATATATGTAAGAATATCATATGTAGAACTGAATATATATGTGTAAGAACTGAATATATATGCTTAAGACTGAATATATATGTGTAAGAACTGAATATATACGCTTAGGAAATAAATATATATGCGTAAGAACTGAATATATATGTGTAAGAACTGAATATATATGCGTAAGAACTGAATATATATGTGTAAGAACTTAATATATATGCGTAAGAACTGAATATATATGTGTAAGAACTGAATAGATATGCGTAAGAACTGAATATATATGCGTAAGAACTGAATATATAAGCATAAGAACTGAAATATATATGTGTAAGAACTGAATATATATGCGTAAGAACTGAATATATATTCGTTAGAACTGAATATATATGCGTAAGAACTGAATATATATCCATAAGAACTGAACATATATGCGTAAGAACTGAATATATATGCGTAAGAAGTGAATATATAATGTGTAAGAAGTGAATATATATGTGTTAGAACTGAATATATGTGTAAGAACTGAATATATAAGCATAAGAACTGAATATATATGTGTAAGAACTGAATATATATGCATAAGAACAGAACATATATGCGTAAGAACTGAATATATATGCGTAAGAAGTGAATAAATATCTGTAAGAACTGAATATATATGTGTAAGATGTGAATATATATGTATAAGAACTGAATATATAAGTGTAAGAACTGAATATATATGTGTAAGAACTGAATATATGTGCGTAAGAACTGAATATATATGCATAATAGCTGAATATACATGCGTAAGAACAGAATATATATGCGTAAGAACTGAATATATATGTGTAAGAACTGAATATATATGCGTAAGAACTGAATATATAAGTGTAAGAACTGAATATATAAGTGTAAGAACTGAATATATATGTGTAAGAACTGAATATATATGTGTAAGAACTGAATATATATGCGTAAGAACTGAATATATATGCATAAGAGCTGAATTTTATGCGTAAGAACTAAATATATATGTGTTAGAACTGAATATATATGCGTAAGAATTGAATATATCTTCGTTAGAACTGAATATATATGCGAAAGAACTGAATATATATACATAAGAACTGAACATATATGCGTAATAATTGAATATATAAGCGTAGGAAGTGAATATATATGTGTAAGAACTGAATATATATTCGTAAGAACTGAATATATATACATAAGAACTGAACATATATGCGTTAGAACTGAATATATATGAGTAAGAAGTGAATGTATATATAAGAACTGAATATATATGTGTAAGAACTGAATATATATGTGTAAGAACTGAATATATATGTGTAAGAACTGAATATATATGTTTAAGAACTGAATATATATGCGTAAGAAGTGAATATATATGTGTAAGAACTGAATATATATGCGTAAGTACTGAATATATATGTGTAAGAACTGAATATATATGTGAAAGAACTGAATATATATGTGTAAGACCTGAATATGTATGCGTAAGAACTGAATATATATGCGTAAGAACTGAATATATATGTGTAAGAACTGAATATATATGCCTAAGAACTGAACATATATGCGTAAGAACTGAATATATATACGTAAGAACTGAATATATATGTGTTAGAACTGAATATATATGTGTAAGAACTGAATATATATGCGTAAGAACTGAATATATAAGTGTAAGAACTCAATTTATATGCGTAAGAACTGAATATATATCCGTAAGAAGTGAATATATATGTAAGAACTGAATATATATGTGTAAGAACTGAATATATATGTGTAAGAACTGAATATATATGTGTAAGAACTGAATATATATGTTTAAGAACTGAATATATATGCGTAAGAAGTGAATATATATGTGTAAGAACTGAATATATATGCGTAAGTACTGAATATATATGTGTAAGAACTGAATATATATGTGTAAGAACTGAATATATATGTGTAAGACCTGAATATATATGCGTAAGTACTGAATATATATGCGTAAGAACTGAATATATATGTGTAAGAACTGAATATATATGCCTAAAAACTGAACATATATGCGTAAGAACTGAATATATATGCGTAAGAACTGAATATATATGTGTTAGAACTGAATATATATGTGTAAGAACTGAATATATATGCGTAAGAACTGAATATATAAGTGTAAGAACTGAATTTATATGTGTAAGAACTGAATATATATGCGTAAGAACTGAATATATATGTGTAAGAACTGAATATATATGTGTAAGAACTGAATATATATGCGTAAGAACTGAATATATATGCGTAAGAAGTGAATATATATGTGTAAGAACTGAATATATATGCGTAAGAACTGAATATATATGTGTAAGAACTGAATATATATGTGTAAGAACTGAATATATATGTGTAAGAACTGAATATATATGTGTAAGAACTGAATATATACGCTTAGGAAATAAATATATATGCGTAAGAACTGAATATATATGCGTAAGAACTGAATATATATGTGTAAGAACTTAATATATATGCGTAAGAACTGAATATATATGTGTAAGAACTGAATAGATATGCGTAAGAACTGAACATATATGCGTAAGAACTGAATATATAAGCATAAGAACTGAATATATATGTGTAAGAACTGAATATATATGCGTAAGAACTGAATATATATTCGTTAGAACTGAATATATATGCGTAAGAACTGAATTTATATACATAAGAACTGAACATATATGCGTAAGAACTGAATATATATGCGTAAGAAGTGAATATATATGTGTAAGAAGTGAATATATATGTGTAAGAACTGAATATATGTGTAAGAACTGAATATATAAGCATAAGAACTGAATATATATGTGTAAGAACTGAATATATATGCATAAGAACAGAACATATATGCGTAAGAACTGAATATATAAGCGTAAGAAGTGAATAAATATCTGTAAGAACTGAATATATATATGTGTAAGATGTGAATATATATGTGTAAGAACTGAATATATATGCGTAAGAACTGAATATATAAGTGTAAGAACTGAATATATATGTGTAAGAACTGAATATATGTGCGTAATAACTGAATATATATGCATAATAGCTGAATATACATGCGTAAGAACAGAATATATATGCGTAAGAACTGAATATATATGTGTAAGAACTGAATATATATGCGTAAGAACTGAATATATAAGTGTAAGAACTGAATATATAAGTGTAAGAACTATATATATGTGTAAGAACTGAATATATATGTGTAAGAACTGAATATATATGCGTAAGAACTGAATATATATGCATAAGAGCTGAATATATATGCGTAAGAACTAACTATATATGTGTTAGAACTGAATATATGCGTAAGAACTGAATATATCTTCGTTAGAACTGAATATATATGCGAAAGAACTGAATATATATACATAAGAACTGAACATATATGCGTAATAATTGAATATATAAGCGTAAGAAGTGAATATATATGTGTAAGTATTGAATATATATTCGTAAGAACTGAATATATATACATTAGAACTGAACATATATGCGTAAGAACTGAATATATATGCGTAAGAAGTGAATATATATGTAAGAACTGAATATATATGTAAGAACTGAATATATATGTGTAAGAACTGAATATATATGTGTAAGAACTGAATATATATGTGTAAGAACTTAATATATATGTTTAAGAACTGAATATATATGCGTAAGAAGTGAATAGATATGTGTAAGAACTGAATATATATGCGTAAGTACTGAATATATATGTGTAAGAACTGAATATATATGTGTAAGAACTGAATATATATGTGTAAGACCTGAATATATATGCGTAAGAACTGAATATATATGCGTAAGAACTGAATATATATGTGTAAGAACTGAATATATATGCCTAAGAACTGAACATATATGCGTAAGAACTGAATATATATGCGTAAGAACTGAATATATATGTGTTAGAACTGAATATATATGTGTAAGAACTGAATATATATGCGTAAGAACTGAATATATAAGTGTAAGAACTGAATTTATAGGTGTAAGAACTGAATATATATGCGTAAGAACTGAATATATATGTGTAAGAACTGAATACATATGTGTAAGAACTGAATATATATGCGTAAGAACTGAATATATATTCGTAAGAACTGAATATATATGCGTAAGAACTGAATATATATGCATAAGAACTGAATATATATGTGTAAGAACTGAATATATATGTGTAAGAACTGAATATATATGTGTAAGAACTAAACATATATGTGTAAGAAGTGAATATATATGCATAAGAACTGAACATATATGCGTAAGAACTATATACATATGCGTAAGAAGTGAATATATGTGTAAGAACTGTATATATATGTGTAACAACTGAATATATATGTGTAAGAACTGAACATATATGCGTAAGAACTGAATATATATGCGTAAGAATTGAATATATATGTGTAAGAACTGAATATATATGTGTAAGAACTGAATATATATGCGTAAGAACTGAATATATATGTGTAAGAACTGAATATATATGCATAAGAACTGAACAAATATGCATAAGAACTGAATATATATGCGTAAGAAGTGAATATATATGTGTAAGAACTGAATATATATGTGTAAGAACTGAAAATATATGTGTAAGAACTGAATATATATGCGTAAGAACTGAATATATATGCATAAGAACTGAATATATATGCGTAAGAACTGAATATATATGTGTAAGAACTGAATATATATGCGTAAGAACTGAATATATAAATGTAAGAATTGAGTATATATGTGTAAGAACTGAATATATATGTGTAAGAACTGAATATATATGCGTAAGAACTGAATATATATGCGTAAGAACTGAATATATATGCGTAAGAACTGAATATATAAGTGTAAGAACTGAATATATATGTGTAAGAACTGAATATATATGTGTAAGAACTGAATATATATGCGTAAGAACTGAATATATATGCGTAAGAACTGAATATATATGCGTAAGAACTGAATATATATGCATAAGAACTGAATATATATGTGTAAGAACTGAATATATCTGTGTAAGAACTGAATATATATGTGTAAGAACTGAATATATGTGTAAGAACTGAATATATATGCATAAGAACTGAACATATATGCGTAAGAACTATATATATATGCGTAAGAAGTGAATATATGTGTAAGAACTGAATATATATGTGTAACAACTGAATATATATGTGTAAGAACTGAATATATATGCGTAAGAACTGAATATATATGTGTAAGAAGTGAATATATATATGTAAGAACTGAATATATATGCGTAAGAACTGAATATATATGTGTAAGAACTGAATATATATGTGTAAGAACTAAATATATATGTGTTAGAACTGAATATATATATATGTAAGAACTGGATATATACGCTTAAGAACTGAATATATATGCGTAAGAACTGAATATATATGTGTAAGAACTGAATATATATGCGTAAGAACTGAATATATATGTGTAAGAACTAAATATATATGCGTAAGAACTCAATATATATGTGTAAGAACTGAATATATATGCGTAAGAACTGAATATATATGCGTAAGAACTGAATATATAAGCATAAAAACTGAATATATATGTGTAAGATCTGAATATATATGCGTAAGAACTGAATATATTCGTTAGAACTGAATATATATGCGTAAGAACTGAATATATATACATAAGAACTGAACATATATGCGTAAGAACTGAATATATATGCGTAAGAAGTGAATATATATGTGTAAGAAGTGAATATATATGTGTAAGAACTGAATATATATGTGTAAGAACTGAATATATAAGCATAAGAACTGAATATATATGTGTAAGAACTGAATATATATGCATAAGAACAGAACATATATGCGTAAGAACTGAATATATATGCGTAAGAAGTGAATATATATCTGTAAGAACTGAATATATATGTGTAAGAAGTGAATATATATGTGTAAGAACTGAATATATATGCGTAAGAACTGAATATATAATTGTAAGAACTGAATATATATGTTTAAGAACTGAATATATGTGCGTAAGAACTGAATATATATGCATAATAGCTGAATATACATGCGTAAGAACAGAATATATATGCGTAAGAACTGAATATATATGTGTAAGAACTGAATATATAAGTGTAAGAACTGAATATATAAGTGTAAGAACTGAATATATATGTGTAAGAACTAAATATATATGTGTAAGAACTGAATATATATGCGTAAGAACTGAATATATATGTGTAAGAACTGAATATATATGCATAAGAACTGAACAAATATGCATAAGAACTGAATATATATGCGTAAGAAGTGAATATATATGTGTAAGAACTGAATATATATGTGTAAGAACTGAAAATATATGTGTAAGAACTGAATATATATGCGTAAGAACTGAATATATAAATGTAAGAATTAAATACAATGTGTAAGAACTGAATATATATGTGTAAGAACTGAATATATATGCGTAAGAACTGAATATATATGCATAAGAACTGAATATATATGCGTAAGAACTGAATATATATGTGTAAGAACTGAATATATATGCGTAAGAACTGAATATATAAATGTAAGAATTGAGTATATATGTGTAAGAACTGAATATATATGTGTAAGAACTGAATATATATGCGTAAGAACTGAATATATATGCGTAAGAACTGAATATATAAGTGTAAGAACTGAATATATATGTGTAAGAACTGAATATATATGTGTAAGAACTGAATATATATGCGTAAGAACTGAATATATATGCGTAAGAACTGAATATATATGCGTAAGAACTGAATATATATGCAAAAGAACTGAATATATATGTGTAAGAACTGAATATATCTGTGTAAGAACTGAATATATATGTGTAAGAACTGAATATATGTGTAAGAACTGAATATATATGCATAAGAACTGAACATAAATGCGTAAGAACTATATATATATGCGTAAGAAGTGAATATATGTGTAAGAACTTAATATATATGTGTAACAACTGAATATATATGTGTAAGAACTGAATATATATGCGTAAGAACTGAATATATATGTGCAAGAAGTGAATATATATATGTAAGAACTGAATATATATGCGTAAGAACTGAATATATATGTGTAAGAACTGAATATATATGTGTAAGAACTAAATATATATGTGTTAGAACTGAATATATATATGTAAGAACTGGATATATACGCTTAAGAACTGAATATATATGCGTAAGAACTGAATATATATGTGTAAGAACTGAATATATATGCGTAAGAACTGAATATATATGTGTAAGAACTAAATATATATGCGTAAGAACTCAATATATATGTGTAAGAACTGAATATATATGCGTAAGAACTGAATATATATGCGTAAGAACTGAATATATAAGCATAAAAACTGAATATATATGTGTAAGATCTGAATATATATGCGTAAGAACTGAATATATTCGTTAGAACTGAATATATATGCGTAAGAACTGAATATATATACATAAGAACTGAACATATATGCGTAAGAACTGAATATATATGCGTAAGAAGTGAATATATATGTGTAAGAAGTGAATATATATGTGTAAGAACTGAATATATATGTGTAAGAACTGAATATATAAGCATAAGAACTGAATATATATGTGTAAGAACTGAATATATATGCATAAGAACAGAACATATATGCGTAAGAACTGAATATATATGCGTAAGAAGTGAATATATATCTGTAAGAACTGAATATATATGTGTAAGAAGTGAATATATATGTGTAAGAACTGAATATATATGCGTAAGAACTGAATATATAAGTGTAAGAACTGAATATATATGTGTAATAACTAAATATATATGTGTAAGAACTGAATATATATGCGTAAGAACTGAATATATATGCATAAGAGCTGAATATATATGCGTAAGAACTAAATATATATGTGTTAGAACTGAATATATATGCGTAAGAAGTGAATATATCTTCGTTAGAACTGAATATATATGCGAAAGAACTGAATATATATACATAAGAACTGAACATATATGCGTAATAATTGAATATATAAGCGTAAGAAGTGAATATATATGTGTAAGTACTGAATATATATTCGTAAGAACTGAATATATATACATAAGAACTGAACATATATGCGTAAGAACTGAATATATATGCGTAAGAAGTGAATATATATGTAAGAACTGAAAATATATGTGTAAGAACTGAATATATATGTGTAAGAACTGAATATATGTGTAAGAACTGAATATATATGTGTAAGAACTGAATATATATGTTTAAGAACTGAATATATATGCGTAAGAAGTGAATATATATGTGTAAGAACTGAATATATATGCGTAAGTACTGAATATATATGTGTAAGAACTGAATATATATGTGTAAGAACTGAATATATATGTGTAAGACCTGAATATATATGCGTAAGAACTGAATATATATGCATAATAGCTGAATATACATGCGTAAGAACAGAATATATATGCGTAAGAACTGAATATATATGTGTAAGAACTGAATATATATGCGTAAGAACTGAATATATAAGTGTAAGAACTGAATATATAAGTGTAAGAACTGAATATATATGTGTAAGAACTAAATATATATGTGTAAGAACTGAATATATATGCGTAAGAACTGAATATATATGCATAAGAGCTGAATATATATGCGTAAGAACTAAATATATATGTGTTAGAACTGAATATATATGCGTAAGAATTGAATATATCTTCGTTAGAACTGAATATATATGCGAAAGAACTGAATATATATACATAAGAACTGAACATATATGCGTAATAATTGAATATATAAGCGTACGAAGTGAATATATATGTGTAAGTACTGAATATATATTCGTAAGAACTGAATATATATACATAAGAACTGAACATATATGCGTAAGAACTGAATATATATGCGTAAGAAGTGAATATATATGTAAGAACTGAATATATATGTGTAAGAACTGAATATATATGTGTAAGAACTGAATATATATGTGTAAGAACTGAATATATATGTTTAAGAACTGAATATATATGCGTAAGAAGTGAATATATATGTGTAAGAACTGAATATATATGCGTAAGTACTGAATATATATGTGTAAGAACTGAATATATATGTGTAAGAACTGAATATATATGTGTAAGACCTGAATATATATGCGTAAGAACTGAATATATATGCTTAAGAACTGATTATATATGTGTAAGAACTGAATATATATGCCTAAGAACTGAACATATATGCGTAAGAACTGAATATATATGCGTAAGAACTGAATATATATGTGTTAGAACTGAATATATATGTGTAAGAACTGAATATATATGCGTAAGAACTGAATATATAAGTGTAAGAACTGAATTTATATGTGTAAGAACTGAATATATATGCGTAAGAACTGAATATATATGTGTAAGAACTGAATATATATGCGTAAGAACTGAATATATATGTGTAAGAACTGAATATATATGTGTAAGAACTGAATATATATGCGTAAGAACTGAATATATATTCGTAAGAACTGAATATATATGCGTAAGAACTGAATATATATGCATAAGAACTGAATATATATGTGTAAGAACTGAATATATATGTGTAAGAACTGAATATATATGTGTAAGAACTGAATATATATGTGTAAGAACTGAATATATATGCATAAGAACTAAACATATATGCGTAAGAACTATATACATATGCGTAAGAAGTGAATATATGTGTAAGAAGCGAATATATATGTGTAACAACTGAATATATATGTGTAAGAACTGAACATATATGCGTAAGAACTGAATATATATGCGTAAGAAGTGAATATATATGTGTAAGAACTGAATATATATGCATAAGAACTGAATATATATGCGTAAGAACTGAATATATATGCGTAAGAACTAAATATATATGTGTTAGAACTGAATATATATGCGTAAGTACTGAATATATATGCGTAAGAACTGAATATATATACATAAGAACTTAACATATATGCGTAAGAACTGAATATATATGCGTAAGAAGTGAATATATATGTGTAAGAAGTGAATATATATGTGTAAGAACTGAATATATATGTGTAAGAACTGAATATATAAGCATAAGAACTGAACATATATGTGTAAGAACTGAATATATATGCATAAGAACAGAACATATATGCGTAAGAACTGAATATATATGCTTAAGAAGTGAATATATATGTGAAAGAACTGAATATATATGTGTAAGAAGTAAATATATATGTGTAAAAACTGAATATATATGCGTAAGAACTGAATATATAAGTGTAGGAACTGAATATATATGTGTAAGAACTGAATATATGTGCGTAAGAACTGAATATATATGCATAATAGCTGAGTATACGTGCGTAAGAACAGAATATATATGCATAAGAACTGATTATATATGTGTAAGAACTGAATATATATGCGTAAGACCTGAGAATATATGCGTATGAAGTGAATATATATGTGTAATAAGTGAATATATATGTGTAAGAACTGAATATATATGTGTAAGAACTGAATATATAAGCATAAGAACTGAATATATATGTGTAAGAACTGAATATATATGCATAAGAACAGAACATATATGCGTAAGAACTGAATATATATGCTTAAGAAGTGAATATATATCTGTAAGAACTGAATATATATGTGTAAGAAGTGAATATATATGTGTAAGAACTGAATATATATGCGTAAGAACTGAATATATAAGTGTAAGAACTGAATATATATGTGTAAGAACTGAATATATGTGCGTAAGAACTGAATATATATGCATAATAGCTGAATATACATGCGTAAGAACAGAATATATATGCGTAAGAACTGAATATATATGTGTAAGAACTGAATATATATGCGTAAGAACTGAATATATAAGTGTAAGAACTGAATATATAAGTGTAAGAACTGAATATATATGTGTAATAACTAAATATATATGTGTAAGAACTGAATATATATGCGTAAGAACTGAATATATATGCATAAGAGCTGAATATATATGCGTAAGAACTAAATATATATGTGTTAGAACTGAATATATATGCGTAAGAAGTGAATATATCTTCGTTAGAACTGAATATATATGCGAAAGAACTGAATATATATACATAAGAACTGAACATATATGCGTAATAATTGAATATATAAGCGTAAGAAGTGAATATATATGTGTAAGTACTGAATATATATTCGTAAGAACTGAATATATATACATAAGAACTGAACATATATGCGTAAGAACTGAATATATATGCGTAAGAAGTGAATATATATGTAAGAACTGAATATATATGTGTAAGAACTGAATATATATGTGTAAGAACTGAATATATGTGTAAGAACTGAATATATATGTGTAAGAACTGAATATATATGTTTAAGAACTGAATATATATGCGTAAGAAGTGAATATATATGTGTAAGAACTGAATATATATGCGTAAGTACTGAATATATATGTGTAAGAACTGAATATATATGTGTAAGAACTGAATATATATGTGTAAGACCTGAATATATATGCGTAAGAACTGAATATATATGCTTAAGAACTGAATATATATGTGTAAGAACTGAATATATATGCCTAAGAACTGAACATATATGCGTAAGAACTGAATATATATGCGTAAGAACTGAATATATATGTGTTAGAACTGAATATATATGTGTAAGAACTGAATATATATGCGTAAGAACTGAATATATAAGTGTAAGAACTGAATTTATATGTGTAAGAACTGAATATATATGCGTAAGAACTGAATATATATGTGTAAGAACTGAATATATATGCGTAAGAACTGAATATATATGTGTAAGAACTGAATATATATGTGTAAGAACTGAATATATATGCGTAAGAACTGAATATATATTCGTAAGAACTGAATATATATGCGTAAGAACTGAATATATATGCATAAGAACTGAATAAATATGTGTAAGAACTGAATATATATGTGTAAGAACTGAATATATATGTGTAAGAACTGAATATATATGCATAAGAACTAAACATATATGCGTAAGAACTATATACATATGCGTAAGAAGTGAATATATGTGTAAGAACTGAATATATATGTGTAACAACTGAATATATATGTGTAAGACCTAAACATATATGCGTAAGAACTGAATATATATGCGTAAGAAGTGAATATATATGTGTAAGAACTGAATATATATGCGTAAGAACTGAATATATATGCGTAAGAACTGAATATATATGCGTAAGAACTAAATATATATGTGTTAGAACTGAATATATATGCGTAAGTACTGAATATATATGCATAATAGCTGAGTATACGTGCGTAAGAACAGAATATATATGCATAAGAACTGATTATATATGTGTAAGAACTGAATATATATGTGTAAGAAATGAATATATATGTGTAAGAACTGAATATATATGTGTAAGAACTGAATATATATGCATAAGAACTAAACATATATGCGTAAGAACTATATACATATGCGTAAGAAGTGAATATATGTGTAAGAACTGAATATATATGTGTAACAACTGAATATATATGTGTAAGAACTGAACATATATGCGTAAGAACTGAATATATATGCGTAAGAAGTAAATATATATGTGTAAGAAGTGAATATATATGTGTAAGAACTGAATATATATGTGTAAGAACTGAATATATAAGCATAAGAGCTGAATATATATGTGTAAGAACTGAATATATATGCATAAGAACAGAACATATATGCGTAAGAACTGAACATATATGCTTAAGAAGACAAAATATATATGCATAAGAACTGATTATATATGTGTAAGAACTGAATATATATGTGTAAGAAATGAATATATATGTGTAAGAACTGAATATATATGTGTAAGAACTGAATATATATGCATAAGAACTAAACATATATGCGTAAGAACTATATACATATGCGTAAGAAGTGAATATATGTGTAAGAACTGAATATATATGTGTAACAACTGAATATATATGTGTAAGAACTGAACATATATGCGTAAGAACTGAATATATATGCGTAAGAAGTAAATATATATGTGTAAGAAGTGAATATATATGTGTAAGAACTGAATATATATGTGTAAGAACTGAATATATAAGCATAAGAACTGAATATATATGTGTAAGAACTGAATATATATGCATAAGAACAGAACATATATGCGTAAGAAGTGAATATATATGCTTAAGAAGTGAATATATATGTGTAAGAACTAAATATATATGTGTAAGAAGTGAATAAATATGTGTAAGAACTGAATATATATGCGTAAGAACTGAATATATAAGTGTAGGAACTGAATATATATGTGTAAGAACTGAATATATGTGCGTAAGAACTGAATATATATGCATAATAGCTGAGTATACATACGTAAGAACAGAATATATATTCATAAGAACTGATTATATATGTGTAAGAACTGAATATATATGCGTAAGAACTGAATATATATGCGTAAGAAGTGAATATATATGTGTAATAAGTGAATATATATGTGTAAGAACTGAATATATATGTGTAAGAACTGAATATATAAGCATAATAACTGAACATATATGCGTAAGAACTGAATATATATGCGTAAGAAGTGAATATATATGTAAGAACTGAATATATATGTGTAAGAACTGAATATATATGTGTAAGAACTGAATATATATGTTTAAGATCTGAATACATATACATAAGAACTGAACATATATGCATAAGAACTGAATATATATGCGTAAGAAGTGAATATATATGTGTAATAAGTGAATATATATGTGTAAGAACTGAATATATATGTGTAAGAACTGAATATATATGTGTAAGAACTGAATATATACGCTTAAGAACTGAATATATATGCGTAAGAACTGAATATATATGCTTAAGAAGTGAATATATATGTGTAAGAACTGAATATATATGTGTAAGAAGTGAATATATATGTGTAAGAACTGAATATATATGCGTAAGAACTGAATATATAAGTGTAGGAACCGAATATGTATGTTTAAGAACTGAATATATGTGCGTAAGAACTGAATATATATGCATAATAGCTGAGTATACATGCGTAAGAACAGAATATATATGCGTAAGAACTGAATATATATGTGTAAGAACTGAATATATATGCGTAAGAACTGAATATATATGCGTAAGAAGTGAATATATATGTGTAATAAGTGAATATATATGTGTAAGAACTGAATATATATGTGTAAGAACTGAATATATAAGAATAATAACTGAACATATATGCGTAAGAACTGAATATATATGCGTAAGAAGTGAATATATATGTAAGAAGTGAATATATATGTGTAAGAACTGAATATATATGTGTAAGAACTGAATATATATGTGTAAGAACTGAATATATCTGTGTAAGAGCTGAATATATATGCGTAAGAACTGAATATATAAGTGTAAGAACTGAATATATATGCGTAATGTACTGAATATATATGTGTAAGAACTCAATATATATGTGTAAGAACTGAATATATATGTGTAAGACCTGAATATATATGCGTAAGAACTGAATATATATGCGTAAGAACTGAATATATATGTGTAAGAACTGAATATATATGCATTAGAACTGAACATATATGCGTAAGAACTGAATATATATGCGTAAGAACTGAATATATATGTGTAAGAACTGAATATATATGTGTAAGAACTGAATATATAAGTGTAAGAACTGAATATATATGTGTAAGAACTGAATATATATGCGTAAGAACTGAATATATATGTGTTAGAACTGAATATATATTCGTAAGAACTAAATAGATATGTGTAAGAACTGAATATATATGTGTAAGAACTGAATATATATGTGTAAGAACTGAATAAATATGCGTTAGAACTGAATATATATTCGTAAGAACTGAATATATATGCGTAAGAACTGAATATATATGCATAAGAACTGCATATATATGTGTAAGAACTGAATATATATGTGTAAGAACTAAATATATATGTGTAAGAACTAAATATATATGTGTAAGAACTGAATATATATGCATAAGGACTGAACATATAAGGGTAAGAACTAATATATGCGTAAGAAGTGAATATATGTGTAAGAAGTGAATATATATGTGTAACAACTGAATATATATGTGTAACAACTGAACATATATGCGTAAGAACTGAATATATATGCGTAAGAACTGAATATATATGTGTAAGAACTGAATATATATGCGTAAGAACTGAATATATATATGTAAGAACTGAATATATATGTGTACGAACTGAATATATAGGTGTAAAAACTGAATATATATGTGTAAGAACTGAATATATATGCTTAAGAACTGAATATATATGCGTAAGAACTGAATATATATGTGTAAGAACTGAATTTATATGCGTAAGAACTGAATATATATGTGTAAGAACTAAATATATATGCGTAAGAACTGAATATATATGCGTAAGAAGTGAATATATATGTGTAAGAACTGAATATATATGTGTAAGAACTGAATATATATGTGTAAGAACTGAATATATATGCGTAAGAACTGAATATATATGTGTAAGAACTGAATATATATGCATAAGAACTGAACATATATGCGTAAGAACTGAATATGTATGCGTAAGAAGTTAATATATATGTGTAAGATCTGAATATATATGTGTAAGAACTGAATATATATGTGTAAGAACTGAATATATATGCGTAAGAACTGAATATATAAATGTAAGAATTGAATATATATGTGTAAGAACTGAATATATATGTGTAAGAACTGAATATATATGCGTAAGAACTGAATATATATGCATAAGAACTGAATATATATGTGTAAGAACTGAATATATATGCGTAAGAACTGAATATATATGCGTAAGAACTGAATATATAAGTGTAAGAACTGAATATATATGTGTCAGAACTGAATATATATGTGTAAGAACTGAATATATATGCGTAAGAACTGAATATATATGCGTAAGAACTGAATATTTATGTGTAAGAACTGAATATATATGTGTAAGAAGTGAATATATATGTGTAAGAACTGAATATATATGTGTAAGAACTGAATATATAAGTGTAAGAACTGAATATATATGCGTAAGAACTGAATATATATGCATAAGAGCTGAATATATATGCGTAAGAACTAAATATATATGTGTTAGAACTGAATATATATGCGTAAGAACTGAATATATATTCGTTAGAACTGAATATATATGCGTAAGAACTGAATATATATACATAAGGACTGAATATATATGCGTAAGAATTCAATATATCAGCGTAAGAAGTGAATATATATGTGTAAGAACTGAAT
The DNA here is from genome assembly GCA_037043455.1 of Cyrtodaria siliqua. Taxonomy (NCBI): domain Eukaryota; kingdom Metazoa; phylum Mollusca; class Bivalvia; order Adapedonta; family Hiatellidae; genus Cyrtodaria; species Cyrtodaria siliqua. The sequence goes on along the minus strand of JAWPHD010019890.1, from coordinate 5,572 downwards.
ACATATGCATAAGAACTGAATATATATACATAAAAACTGAACATATATGCGTTAGAACTGAATATATATGCGTAAGAAGTGAATATATATGTAAAAACTGAATATATATGTGTAAGAACTGAATATATATGTGTAAGAACTGAATATATATGCGTAAGAAGTGCATATATGTGTAAGAACTGAATATATATGTGTAAGAACTGAATATATATGTGTAAGAACTGAATATATATTCGTAAGAACTGAATATATATGCGTAAGAACTGAATATATATGCATAAGAACTGAATATATATGCGTTAGAACTGAATATATATGCGTAAGAACTGAATATAAATGTGTAAGAACAGAATATATATGCGTAAGAACTGAATATATATGTGTAAGAATTGAATATATATGTGTAAGAACTGAATATATATGTGTAAGAACTGAATATATATGCGTAAGAACTGAATATATATGCGTAAGAACTGAATATATATGCATAAGAACTGAATATATATGTGTAAGAACTGAATATATGTGTAAGAACTGAATATATATGTGTAAGAACTGAATATATATGTGTAATAACTGAATATATATGCGTAAGAACTGAATATATATGCGTAAGAAGTGAATATATGTGTAAGAACTGAATATATATGTGTAACAACTGAATATATATGTGTAAGAACTGAATATATAAGTGTAAGAACTGAATATATATGTGTAAGAACTGAATATATATGCGTAAGAACTGAATATATATGTGTTAGAACTGAATATATATTCGTAAGAACTAAATAGATATGTGTAAGAACTGAATATATATGTGTAAGAACTGAATATATATGTGTAAGAACTGAATATATATGCGTTAGAACTGAATATATATTCGTAAGAACTGAATATATATGCGTAAGAACTGAATATATATGCATAAGAACTGCATATATATGTGTAAGAACTGAATATATATGTGTAAGAACTAAATATATATGTGTAAGAACTAAATATATATGTGTAAGAACTGAATATATATGCATAAGGACTGAACATATAAGGGTAAGAACTAATATATGCGTAAGAAGTGAATATATGTGTAAGAAGTGAATATATATGTGTAACAACTGAATATATATGTGTAACAACTGAACATATATGCGTAAGAACTGAATATATATGCGTAAGAACTGAATATATATGTGTAAGAACTGAATATATATGCGTAAGAACTGAATATATATATGTAAGAACTGAATATATATGTGTACGAACTGAATATATAGGTGTAAAAACTGAATATATATGTGTAAGAACTGAATATATATGCTTAAGAACTGAATATATATGCGTAAGAACTGAATATATATGTGTAAGAACTGAATTTATATGCGTAAGAACTGAATATATATGTGTAAGAACTAAATATATATGCGTAAGAACTGAATATATATGCGTAAGAAGTGAATATATATGTGTAAGAACTGAATATATATGTGTAAGAACTGAATATATATGTGTAAGAACTGAATATATATGCGTAAGAACTGAATATATATGTGTAAGAACTGAATATATATGCATAAGAACTGAACATATATGCGTAAGAACTGAATATGTATGCGTAAGAAGTTAATATATATGTGTAAGATCTGAATATATATGTGTAAGAACTGAATATATATGTGTAAGAACTGAATATATATGCGTAAGAACTGAATATATAAATGTAAGAATTGAATATATATGTGTAAGAACTGAATATATATGTGTAAGAACTGAATATATATGCGTAAGAACTGAATATATATGCATAAGAACTGAATATATATGTGTAAGAACTGAATATATATGCGTAAGAACTGAATATATATGCGTAAGAACTGAATATATAAGTGTAAGAACTGAATATATATGTGTCAGAACTGAATATATATGTGTAAGAACTGAATATATATGCGTAAGAACTGAATATATATGCGTAAGAACTGAATATTTATGTGTAAGAACTGAATATATATGTGTAAGAAGTGAATATATATGTGTAAGAACTGAATATATATGTGTAAGAACTGAATATATAAGTGTAAGAACTGAATATATATGCGTAAGAACTGAATATATATGCATAAGAGCTGAATATATATGCGTAAGAACTAAATATATATGTGTTAGAACTGAATATATATGCGTAAGAACTGAATATATATTCGTTAGAACTGAATATATATGCGTAAGAACTGAATATATATACATAAGGACTGAATATATATGCGTAAGAATTCAATATATCAGCGTAAGAAGTGAATATATATGTGTAAGAACTGAATACATATGCATAAGAACTGAATATATATACATAAAAACTGAACATATATGCGTTAGAACTGAATATATATGCGTAAGAAGTGAATATATATGTAAAAACTGAATATATATGTGTAAGAACTGAATATATATGTGTAAGAACTGAATATATATGCGTAAGAAGTGCATATATGTGTAAGAACTGAATATATATGTGTAAGAACTGAATATATATGTGTAAGAACTGAATATATATTCGTAAGAACTGAATATATATGCGTAAGAACTGAATATATATGCATAAGAACTGAATATATATGCGTTAGAACTGAATATATATGCGTAAGAACTGAATATAAATGTGTAAGAACAGAATATATATGCGTAAGAACTGAATATATATGTGTAAGAATTGAATATATATGTGTAAGAACTGAATATATATGTGTAAGAACTGAATATATATGCGTAAGAACTGAATATATATGCGTAAGAACTGAATATATATGCATAAGAACTGAATATATATGTGTAAGAACTGAATATATGTGTAAGAACTGAATATATATGTGTAAGAACTGAATATATATGTGTAATAACTGAATATATATGCGTAAGAACTGAATATATATGCGTAAGAAGTGAATATATGTGTAAGAACTGAATATATATGTGTAACAACTGAATATATATGTGTAAGAACTGAATATATATGCGTAAGAACTGAATATATATGCGTAAGAAGTGAATATATATGTGTAAGAACTGATAATATATGCGTAAGAACTGAATATATATGTGTAAGAACTGAATATATATGTGTAAGAACTGAATATATATGTGTAAGAACTGAATATATATGCTTAAGAACTGAATATATATGCGTAAGAACTGAATATATATGTGTAAGAACTGAATATATATGCGTAAGAACTGAATATATTGCGTAAGAACTGAAGATATAAGTGTAAGAACTGAATATATATGCGTAAGAACTGAATATATATGCGTAAGAAGTGAATATATATGTGTAAGAACTGAATATATATGCGTAAGAACTGAATATATATGTGTAAGAACTGAATATATATGCGTAAGAACTGAATATCTATGCGTAGAAGTGAATATCTATGTGTAAGAACTGAATATATATGCGTAAGAACTGAATATATATGTGTAAGAACTGAATATATATGTGTAAGAACTGAATATATATGTTTAAGAACTGAATATATATGCGTAAGAAGTGAATATATATGTGTAAGAAATGAATAGATATGTGTCAGAACTGAATATATATGTGTAAGACCTGAATATATATGCGTAAGAACTGAATATATATGCGTAAGAACTGAATATATATGTGTTAGAACTGAATATATATGCATAAGAACTGAACATATATGCGTAAGAACTGAATATATATGCGTAAGAACTGAATATATATGCATAAGAACTGAATATATATGTATAAGAACTGAATATATATGTGTAAGAACTGAATATATATGTGTAAGAACTGAATATATATGTGTAAGAACTGAATATATATGCATAAGAACTGAACATATATGCGTAAGAACTATATATATATGCGTAAGAAGTGAATATATTTGTAAGAACTGAATATATATGTGTAACAACTGAATATATATGTGTAAGGACTGAATATATATGCGTAAGAACTGAATATATATGCGTAAGAAGTGAATATATATGTGTAAGAACTGAATATATATGCGTAAGAACTGATTATATGTGTGTAAGAACTGAATATATATGTGTAAGAACTGAATATATATGTGTAAGAACTGAATATATATGTGTAAGAACTGAATATATACGCTTAGGAAATAAATATATATGCGTAAGAACTGAATATATATGTGTAAGAACTTAATATATATGCGTAAGAACTTGTAAGAACTAAATATATATGCGTAAGAACTGAATATATATGTGTAAGAACTGAATGATATGCGTAAGAACTGAATATATATGCGTAAGAACTGAATATATAAGCATAGGAACTGAATATATATGTGTAAGAAACTGAATATATATGCGTAAGAACTGAATATATATTCGTTAGAACTGAATATATATGCGTAAGAACTGAATATATATACATAAGAACTGAACATATATGCGTAAGAACTGAATATATATGCGTAAGAAGTGAATATATATGTGTAAGAAGTGAATATATATGTGTAAGAACTGCATATATGTGTAAGAACTGAATATATAAGCATAAGAACTGAATATATATGTAAGAACTGAATATATATGCATAAGAACAGAACATATATGCGTAAGACTGAATATATATGCGTAAGAAGTGAATAAATATCTGTAAGAACTGAATATATATGTGTAAGAAGTGAATATATATGTGTAAGAACTGAATATATATGCGTAAGAACTGAATATATAAGTGTAAGAACTGAATATATATGTGTAAGAACTGAATATATGTGCGTAAGAACTGAATATATATGCATAATAGCTGAATATACATGCGTAAGAACAGAATATATATGCGTAAGAACTGAATATATATGTGTAAGAACTGAATATATATGCGTAAGAACTGAATATATATGTGTAAAGAACTAAATATATATGCGTAAGAACTGAATATATATGCATAAGAGCTGAATATATATGCGTAAGAACTAAATATATATGTGTTAGAACTGAATATATATTCGTAAGAATTGAATATATCTTCGTTAGAACTGAATATATATGCGAAAGAACTGAATATATATATACATAAGAACTGAACATATATGTGTAATTATTGAATATATAAGCGTAAGAAGTGAATAAATATGTGTAAGAACTGAATATATATTCGTAAGAACTGAATATATATACATAAGAACTGAACATATATGCGTAAGAACTGAATATATATGCGTAAGAAGTGAATATATGTAAGAACTGAATATATATGTGTAAGAACTGAATATATATGTGTAAGAACTCGAATAATAATATGTGTTAAGAACTGAATAATATGTTAAGAACTGAATATATACTGCGTAAGAAGTGAATATATATTGTAAGAAACTGAATATATATGCGTAAGTACTGAATATATATGTGTAAGAACTGAATATATATGGTAAGAACTGAATACTATATGTGTAAGACCTGAATATATATGCGTAAGAACTGAATATATATGCGTAAGAACTGAATATATATGTGTAAGAACCTGAATATATATGCCTAAGAACTGAACATATATGCGTAAGAACTGAATATA
>JAWPHD010019889.1:0-33843 GCA_037043455.1 Cyrtodaria siliqua | reverse complement strand
ATATTTGTAAGAACTGAATATATATGTGTAAGAACGGAATATATGTGTAAGAATATATATGTGTAAGAACGGAATATATATGTGTAAGAACGGAATATATTTGCGTAAGAACTGAATATATATGCGTAAGAACTGACTATATATGCGTAATAACGGAATATATATTGTGTAAGAACGGAATATATATGTGTAAGAACTGAATAAATATGTATAACAACGCAATATATGTGTATGAATATATATGCGTAGGAACGCAATATATATGTGTAAGAACGGAACATATATGAGTAAGAACGGAACATATATGCGTAAGAACGGAATATATATGCGTAAGAACGAATATATATGCTAAAGAACGGAATATATATGCGTAAGAAATGAATATATATGCGTAAGAACGGAATATATATGCGTAAGAACTGAATATATATCCGTAAGAACGGAATATATATGCTTAAGAACTGAATATATATGCGTAAGAACGGAATATATATGTGTAAGAACTGAATATATATCTGTAAGAACTGAATATATATGCGTAAGAACTGAATATATATGCGAAAGAACGGAATATATATGCGTAAAAACGGAATATATGTGTAAGAACGGAATATATATGTATAAGAACGGAATATAATGTGTAAGAACGGAATATATACGTGTAAGAACGGAATATATATGTGTAAGAACCGCATATATGTGTAAGAACGGAATATATATGCGAAAGAATGGAATATATATGCGTAAAAACGGAATATATGTGTAAGAACGGAATATATATGTGTAAGAACGGAATATATATGTGTAAGAACGGAATATATACGTGTAAGAAAGGAATATATATGTGTAAGAACAGAATATATATGTGTAAGAACGGAATATATATGTGTAAGAACTTAATATATAAGCGTAAGAACTGAACATATATGCGTAAGAACTGAATATTTAAGCGTAAAACTGAATATATATGCGAAAGAACGGAATATATATGCGTAAGAACGGAATATATGTGTAAGAACGGAATATATATGTGTAAGAACGGAATATATATGTGTAAGAACGGAATATATAAGTGTAAGAAAGGAATATATATGTGTAAGAACAGAATATATATGTGTAAGAACGGAATATATATGTGTAAGAACGGAATATATACGTATAAGAACGGAATATATACGTGTAAGAACGGAATATATATGTGTAAGAAATGAATATATATGCGTAAGAACTGAATATATATGCGTAAGAACGGATTATATATGTGTATGAACTGAATATATATGTGTAGGAACTGAATATATATGTGTAAGAACTGAATATATATGTGTAAGAACTGAATATATATGCGTAAGAACTGAACATATCTGAGTAAGTACTGAATATATATGTGTAAGAACTGACTATATATGCGTAAGAACTGAATATATATGTGTAAGAACTGAATATATATGTGTAATAACTCAATATATATGCGTAAAACTGAATATATATGCGTAAGAACGGAATATATGCGTCATAACGGAATATATATGCGTAAGAAGGGAATATATATGTGTAAGAACTGAATATATATGTGTAAGAACGGAATATATATGTAAGAATATATTTGCGTAAAACTGAATATATATGCGTAAGAACGGAATATATATGCGTAAGAACTTAATATATATGCGTAAGAACTGAACATATATGCGTAAGAACTGAATATGTATGCGTAAAACTGATATATATGCGAAAGAACGGAATATATATGCGTAAGAACGGAATATATGTGTAAGAACGGAATATATATGTGTAAGAACAGAATATATATGTGTAAGAACGGAATATATATATGTAAAAAGGGAATATATATGTGTAAGAACTGAATATATATGTGTAAGAACGGAATATATATGTGTAAGAACGGAATATATATGTGTAAGAACTGAATAGATATGCGTTAGAACGGAATATATATGCGTAAGAACTGAATATATATGCGTAACAACGGAATATGTATGTGTAAGAACGGAATATATATGTGTAAGAACTGAATATATATGTGTAAGAACGGAATATACGTGTAAGAATATATATGTGTAAGAACGGAATATATATGTGTAAGAACGGAATATATATGCGTAAGAACTGAATATATATGCGTAAGAACTGACTATATATGCGTAATAACGGAATATATATGTGTAAGAACGGAATATATATGTGTAAGAACTGAATATATATGTATAACAACGGAATATATGTGTATGAATATATATGCGTAGGAACGCAATATATATGTGTAAGAACGGAACATATATGAGTAAGAACGGAACATATATGCGTAAGAACGGAATATATATGCGTAAGAACGGAATATATATGCGAAAGAACGGAATATATATGCGTAAGAACTGAATATATATGCGTAAGAACGGAATATATATGCGTAAGAACTGAATATATATCCGTAAGAACGGAATATATATGCTTAAGAACTGAATATATATGCGTAAGAACGGAATATATATGTGTAAGAACGGAATATATATGTGTAAGAACGGAATATATATGTGTAAGAACTGAATATATATGTGTAAGAACTGAATATATATGCGTAAGAACTGAATATATATGCGAAAGAACGGAATATATATGCGTAAAAACGGAATATATGTGTAAGAACGGAATATATATGTGTAAGAACGGAATATATATGTGTAAGAACGGAATATATACGTGTTAGAACGGAATATATATGTGTAAGAACAGAATATATATGTGTAAGAACGGAATATATATGTGTAAGAACTTAATATATATGCGTAAGAACTGAACATATATGCTTAAGAACTGAATATTTATGCGTAAAACTGAATATATATGCGAAAGAACGGAATATATATGCGTAAGAACGGAATATATGTGTAAGAACGGAATATATATGTGTAAGAACGGAATATATAAGTGTAAGAACGGAATATATATGTGTAAGAACAGAATATATATGTGTAAGAACGGAATATATATGTGTAACAACGGAATATGTATAAGAACGGAATATATACGTGTAAGAACGGAATATATATGTGTAAGAAATGAATATATATGCTTAAGAACTGAATATATATGCGTAAGAACGGATTATATATGTGTATGAACTGAATATATATGTGTAAGAACTGAATATATATGTGTAAGAACGAAATATATATGTGTAAGAACGGAATATATATGTGTAAGAACGGACTATATATATGTAAGAACTGAATATATATGTGTTAGAACTGAATATATATGCGTAAGAACGGAATATATATGCTTAAGAACTGAATATATATGCGTAAGAACGGAATATATATGTGTAAGAACGGAATAGATATGTGTAAGAACGGAATATATATGTGTAAGAACGGAATATATATGTGTAAGAACTGAATATGTATGTGTAAGAACTGAATATATATGCGTAAGAACTGAATATATATGCGAAAGAACGGAATATATATGCGTAAAAACGGAATATATGTGTAAGAACGGAATATATATGTATAAGAACAGAATATATATGTGTAAGAACGGAATATATATGTGTAAGAACTTAATATATATTCGTAAGAACTGAACATATATGCTTAAGAACTGAATATTTATGCGTAAAACTGAATAAATATGCGAAAGAACGGAATATATATGCGTAAGAACGTAATATATGTGTAAGAACGGAATATATATGTGTAAGAACGGAATATATATGTGTAAGAACGGAATATATAAGTGTAAGAACGGAATATATATGTGTAAGAACAGAATATATATGTGTAAGAACGGAATATATATGTGTAAGAACGGAATATGTATAAGAACGGAATATATACGTGTAAGAACGGAATATATATGTGTAAGAACTGAATATATATGTGTAAGAACTGAATATATATGCGTAAGAACTGAATATATATGCGAAAGAACGGAATATATATGCGTAAAAACGGAATATATGTGTAAGAACGGAATATATATGTGTAAGAACGGAATATATATGTGTAAAAACGGAATATATACGTGTAAGAACGGAATATATATGTGTAAGAACAGAATATATATGTGTAAGAACGGAATATATATGTGTAAGAACGTAATATATATGTGTAAGAACTGAATATATATGTGTAAGAACTGAATATATATGCGTAAGAACTGAATATATATGCGAAAGAACGGAATATATATGCGTAAAAACGGAATATATGTGTAAGAACGGAATATATATGTGTAAGAACGGAATATATATGTGTAAGAACGGAATATATACGTGTAAGAACGGAATATATATGTGTAAGAACAGAATATATATGTGTAAGAACGGAATATATATGTGTAAGAACTTAATATATATGCGTAAGAACTGAACATATATGCTTAAGAACTGAATATTTATGCGTAAAACTGAATATATATGCGAAAGAACGGAATATATATGCGTAAGAACGGAATATATGTGTAAGAACGGAATATATATGTGTAAGAACGGAATATATAAGTGTAAGAACGGAATATATATGTGTAAGAACAGAATATATATGTGTAAGAACGGAATATATATGTGTAAGAACGGAATATGTATAAGAACGGAATATATACGTGTAAGAACGGAATATATATGTGTAAGAAATGAATATATATGCTTAAGAACTGAATATATATGCGTAAGAACGGATTATATATGTGTATGAACTGAATATATATGTGTAAGAACTGAATATATATGTGTAAGAACGGAATATATATGTGTAAGAACGGAATATATATGTGTAAGAACGGAATATATATGTGTAAGAACTGAATATATATGTGTTAGAACTGAATATATATGCGTAAGAACGGAATATATATGCTTAAGAACTGAATATATATGCGTAAGAACGGAATATATATGTGTAAGAACGGAATAGATATGTGTAAGAACGGAATATATATGTGTAAGAACTGAATATATATGTGTAAGTACTGAATATATATGCGTAAGAACTGAATATATATGCGAAAGAACGGAATATATATGCGTAAAAACGGAATATATGTGTAAGAACGGAATATATATGTGTAAGAACAGAATATATATGTGTAAGAACGGAATATATATGTGTAAGAACTTAATATATATGCGTAAGAACTGAACATATATGCTTAAGAACTGAATATTTATGCGTAAAACTGAATAAATATGCGAAAGAACGGAATATATATGCGTAAGAACGTAATATATGTGTAAGAACGGAATATATATGTGTAAGAACGGAATATATATGTGTAAGAACGGAATATATAAGTGTAAGAACGGAATATATATGTGTAAGAACAGAATATATATGTGTAAGAACGGAATATATATGTGTAAGAACGGAATATGTATAAGAACGGAATATATACGTGTAAGAACGGAATATATATGTGTAAGAAATGAATATATATGCTTAAGAACTGAATATATATGCGTAAGAACGGATTATATATGTGTATGAACTGAATATATATGTGTAAGAACTGAATATATATGTGTAAGAACGAAATATATATGTGTAAGAACGGAATATATATGTGTAAGAACGGAATATATATGTGTAAGAACTGAATATATATGTGTAAGAACTGAATATATATGCGTAAGAACGGAATATATATGCTTAAGAACTGAATATATATGCGTAATAACGGAATATATATGTGTAAGAACGGAATATATATGTGTAAGAACGGAATATATATGTGTAAGAACTGAATATATATGTGTAAGAACTGAATATATATGCGTAAGAACTGAATATATATGCGAAAGAACGGAATATATATGCGTAAAAACGGAATATATGTGTAAGAACGGAATATATATGTGTAAGAACGGAATATATATGTGTAAGAACGGAATATATACGTGTAAGAACGGAATATATATGTGTAAGAACAGAATATATATGTGTAAGAACGGAATATATATGTGTAAGAACTTAATATATATGCGTAAGAACTGAACATATATGCTTAAGAACTGAATATTTATGCGTAAAACTGAATATATATGCGAAAGAACGGAATATATATGCGTAAGAACGTAATATATATGTAAGAACGGAATATATATGTGTAAGAACGGAATATATATGTGTAAGAACGGAATATATAAGTGTAAGAACGGAATATATATGTGTAAGAACATAATATATGTGTAAGAACGGAATATATATGTGTAAGAACAGAATATGTATAAGAACGGAATATATACGTGTAAGAACGGAATATATATGTGTATGAAATGAATATATATGCTTAAGAACTGAATATATATGCGTAAGAACGGATTATATATGTGTATGAACTGAATATATATATGTAAGAACTGAATATATATGTGTAAGAACTGAATATATATGTGTAAGAACTGAATATATATGCGTAAGAACGGATTGTATATGTGTATGAACTGAATATATATGTGTAAGAACTGAATATATATGTGTAAGAACTGAATATATATGTGTAAAAACTGAATATATATGTGTAAGAACTGAATATATATGCGTAATAACTGAATATATATGCGTAAGAACGGAAGATATATGCGTAAGAACTGAATATATATGCGTAAGAACAGAATATACATGTGTAAGAACGGAATATATATGTGTAAGAACGGAATATATATGTGTAAGAACTGAATATATATGTGTAAGAACTGAATATATATGCGTAAGAACTGAATATATATGTGTAAGAATATATATGTGTAAGAACGGAATATATATGTGTAAGAACGGAATATATATGTGTAAGAGCGAAATATATACGTGTAAGAACGGAATATATATGTGTAAGAACAGAATATATATGTGTAAGAACGGAATATATATGTGTAAAAAGGGAATATATATGTGTAAGAAATGAATATATATGTGTAAGAACGGAATATATATGTGTAAGAACTGAATAGATATGCGTAAGAACAGAATATATATGCGTAAGAACTGAATATATATGCGTAAAAACGGAATATATATGTGTAAGAACGGAATATATATGTGTAAGAACTGAATATATATGTGTAAGAACGGAATATATGTGTAAGAATATATATGTGTAAGAACGGAATATATATGTGTAAGAACGGAATATATATGCGTAAGAACTGAATAAATATGCGTAAGAACTGACTATATATGCGTAATAACGGAATATATATGTGTAAGAACGGAATATATATGTGTAAGAACTGAATATATATGTATAACAACGGAATATATGTGTATGAATATATATGCGTAGGAACGCAATATATATGTGTAAGAACGGAACATATATGAGTAAGAACGGAACATATATTCGTAAGAACGGAATATATATGCTTAAGAACGGAATATATATGCGAAAGAACGGAATATATATGCGTAAGAAATGAATATATATGCGTAAGAACGGAATATATATGCGTAAGAACTGAATATATATCCGTAAGAACGGAATATATATGCTTAAGAACTGAATATATATGCGTAAGAACGGAATATATATGTGTAAGAACGGAATATATATGTGTAAAAAACTGAATATATATGTGTAAGAACTGAATATATATGTGTAAGAACTGAATATATATGCGTAAGAACTGAATATATATGCGAAAGAACGGAATATATATGCGTAAAAAACGGAATATATGTGTAAGAACGGAATATATATGTGTAAGAACGGAATATATATGTGTAAGAACGGAATATATACGTGTAAGAATGGAATATATATGTGTAAGAACAGAATATATATGTGTAAGAACGGAATATATATGTGTAAGAACTGAATATATATGTGTAAGAACTGAAAATATATGCGTAATAACTGAATATATATGCGTAAGAAAGGAATAAATATGTTTAAAAACGGAATATATATTGCAAGAACTGAATATATATGTGTAAGAACTGAATATATATGTGTAAGAACTGAATATATATGCCTAAGAACTGAATATATATGCGTAAGAACTGAATATATATGCGTAAGAACTGAATATATATGCGTAATAACTGAATATATATGCTTAAGAACTGAATATATATGCGTAAGAACTGAATATATATGCGTAAGAACGGAATATATATGTGTAAGAACGGAATATATATGCGTAAGAACGGAATATATATGTGTAAGAATGGAATATATATGTGTAAGAACGGAATTTATATGTGTAAGAACGGAATATATGTGTGTAAGAACTAAATATATATGTGTAAGAAATGAATATATATGTGTAAGAACTGAAGATATATGCGTAAGAACGGAATATATATGCGTAAGAACTGAATATATATGCGTAAGAACGGAATATATATGTGTAAGAACGGAATATATATGTGTAAGAACTGAATATATATGTGTAAGAACGGAATATATGTGTAAGAATATATATGCGTAAGATCGGACTTTATATGTGTAAGAAATGAATATATATGCGTAAGAAAGTATTATATATGTGTTAGAAATGAATATATATGCGTAAGAACTGAATATATATGCGTAAGAGCTGATCATATATGCGTAAGAACTGAATATATATTTGTAAGAACTGAATATATATGTGTAAGAACTTAATATATATGCGTAAGAACTGAATATATATGCGTAAGAACAGAATATATATGTGTAAGAACGTAATATATATGCGTAAGAACGGAATATATATGTGTAAGAATGGAATATATATGTGTAAGAACGGAATATATATGTATAAGAACGGAAAAATATGTGTGTAAGAACTGAATATATATGTGTAAGAACTGAATATATTTGCGTAAGAATGGAATATATATGCGTAAGAACTGAATATATATGCGGAAAACTGAATATATATGCGAAAGAACGGAATATATATGCGTAAGAACGGAATATATGTGTAAGAACGGAATATATATGTGTAAGAACGGAATATATATTTGTAAGAACGGAATATATATGTGTAAGAAATGAATATATATGCGGAAAGAACTGAATATATATACGTAAGAAAGGAATATATATGTGTATGAACTGAATATATATGTGTAATAACTGAATATATATGTGTAACAACTGTATATATATGTGTAAGAACTGAAAAAAATATGTGTAAGAACTGAATATATATGCGTAAGAACGGAATATATATGTGTAAGAACTGAATATATATGTGTAAGAACGGAATATATGTGTAAGAATATATATGCGTAAGAACGGATAATATATGTGTAAGAACGGAATATATATGCGTAAGAACTGAATATATATGTGTAAGAACTGAATATATATGTGTAAAAACTGAATATATATGCGTAAGAACTGAATATATATGCGTAAAACTGAATACATATGCGAAAGAACGGAATATATATGCGTAAGAACGGAATATATGTGTAAGAACGGAATATATAAGTGTAAGAACTGAATATATATGTGTAAGAACTGTATATATATATGTAAGAACTGAACATATATGTTTAAGAACTGAATATATATGCGTAAAAACTGAATATATATGCGTAAGAACTGAATAAATATGCGTAAGAACTGAACATATATGCGTAAGAACTGAACATATATGCGTAATAACTGAATATATATGCTTAAGAACTGAACATATATGCGTAAGAACTGAATATATATGCGTAAGAACTGAACATATATGAGTAGGTACTAAATATATGCGTAAGAACGGAATATATACGTGTAAGAACGGAATATATATGTGTAAGAAATGAATATATATGCGAAAGAACTGAATATATATGCGTAAGAAGGGAATATATATGTGTATGAACTGAATATATATGTGCAAGAACTGAATATATATGTGTAAGAACGGAATATATATGTGTAAGAACTGAATATATATGTGTAAGAACTGAATATATATGCGTAAGAACTGAATAAACATGCATAAGAACTGAACATATATGCGTAAGAACTGAACATATATGCGTAATAACTGAATATATATGCGTAAGAACTGAACATATATGCGTAAGAACTGAATATATATGCGTGAGAATTGAACAAATATGCGTAGGAACTGAATATATATGCGTAAGAACTGAATATATATGCGTAAGAACTGAATATATATGTGTAAGAACTGAATATATATATGTAAGAACTGAATATATATGCGTAAAACTGAAAATATATGCGTAAGAACGGAATATATATGTGTAAGAACGGAATATATATGCGTAAGAACGGAATATATATGTGTAAGAACTGAATATATATGTGTAAGAATGGAATATATATGTAAGAATATATTTGCGTAAAACTGAATATATATGCGTAAGAACTGAATATATATGCGTAAGAACTTAATATATATGCGTAAGAACTGAACATATATGCGTAAGAACTGAATATATATGCGTAAGAACTGAATATATATGCTTAAGAACTGAATATATATGCGTAAGAAATGAATATATATGCGTAAGAACTGAATATGTATGCGTAAGAACTGAATATATATAAGTAAGAACTGAATATATATGCGTAAGAAATGAATATGTATGCGTAAGAACTGAACATATATGCGTAAGAACTGAACATATATGCGTAAGAACTGAACATATATGCGTAAGAACTGAACATATATGCGTAAGAACTGAATATGTATGCGTAAGAACTGAATATATATGTGTAAGAACGGAATATATATGTGTAAGAACGCAATATATATGCGTAAGAACTGAATATATATTGCGTATGAACGGAATATATATGCGTAAGAAACTGAACATATATGCGTAAGAACTGAATATTTATGCGTAAGAACTGAATATATATGTGTAAGAACGTAATATATATATGTGTAAGAACGCAATATATATGCATAAGAACTGAATATATATGCGTATGAACGAAGATTATGCGTAAGAACTGAACCATATATGCGTAATAACGGAATATATATGTGTACTAACGGAATATATATGTGTAAGAACTGAACATATATGTGTAAGAACTGAACATATATGTGTAAGAACTGAATATTAATGCGTAAGAAATGAATATATATGTGTAAGAACGGAATATATATGTGTAAGAACGGCAATTATATATGCGTAAGAACTGAATATATATGCGTATGAACGGCGATATATATATGTAAGAACGGAATATAGTATGCGTAAAAACTGAATATATATGCGTAAAACTGAATATATATGCGAAAGAACGGAACATATATGCTTAAGAACGGAATAAATATGTGTAATAACGGAAATATATATGTGTAAGAACTGAACATATATGTGTAGAGAACTGAACATATATGCGTAAGACTGAATATTTATGCGTAAGAACTGAATATATATGTGTAAGAACGGAATATATATGTGTAAGAACGCAATATATATGCGTAAGAACTGAAATATATATGAGTAAGAACGGAATTATATATATGTAAGAATGGAATATATATGCGTAAAAACTGATATATATATGCGTAAAACTGAATATATATGCGAAAGAACGGAATATATATGCGTAAGAAAGGAATATTTGTGTAAGAACGGAATATATATGTGTAAAAACGGAATATATATGTGTAAGACGGATGTAATACTACATGTAAGAACGGAATATATATGTGTAAGAACACAATATATATGTGTAAGAACGGAATATATATGTGTAAGAACGGAATATATAACGTGTAGAGAACGGAATATATACGTGTAAGAATGGAATATATATGTGTAAGAAATGAATATATATGCGTAAGAACTGAATATATATGCGTAAGAACGGAATATATATGTGTATGAACTGAATATATATGCGTAAAACGGAATATATATGCGTAAGAAATGAATATATATGCATTGTGAGCTGATCATATATGCGTAAGAACTGAATATATATGTGTAAGAACTGAATATATATATGTGTAAGACTGAATATGTATGTGTAAGAACTGAATATATATGCGTAAGAGACTGAATATATATGCTTAAGAACTGAACATATATGCGTAAGAACTGAATATATATGCGTAAGAACTGAACATATATGAGTAAGTACTGAATATATATGCATAAGAAACTGAATATATATGCGTAAGAACTGAATATTATATTTGTAAGAACTGAATATATATGTGTAAGAACTCAATATATATGCGTAAAACTGAATATATATGCGTATGAACGGAATATATATGAGTAAGAACGAATATATATGCGTAAGAACGGAATATATATGTGTAAGGAACTGAATATATATGTGTAAGTACGGAATATATATGTAAGAATATATTTGCGTAAAACTGAATATATAAACGTAAGAACTGAATATATATGAGTAAGAACTGAACATATATGCGTAAGAACTGAATATTTATGCGTATATATGCGTAAAAACTGAATATATATGCGTAAGAACGGAATATATATGAGTAAGAACGGAATATATATGCGTAAGAACGAATATATATGTGTAAGAACTGAATATACTATGTGTAAAGTACGGAATATATATGTAAGAATATATTTGCGTAAAACTGCAATATATATGCGTAAGAACTGAATATATATGCGTAAGAACTGAAAATAGTATGCGTAAGAACTGAATATTTATGCGTATAACTGAATATATATGCGAAAGAACGGAATATATATGCGTAAGAACGGAATATATGTGGTAAGAACGGAATATATATGTGTAAAGAACGGAATATATATGTGTAAGAACGGAGATTTATATACGTGTAAGAACGGAATATATATGTAAGAACGGAATATATATGTGTAAGAACGGAATATAATGTGTTGGAACTGAATATATATGTGTAAGAACGGAATATATGTGTAAGAATATATATGCGTAAGAACGGAATATATATGTGTAAGAACGGAATATATATGTGTAAGAACGGAATAGTAAGAACTGAACATATATGCGTAAGAACGGAATATATATGGGTAAGAACGGAATATGTACGTGTAAGAACGGAATATATATGTGTAAGAACGGAATATATATGTGTAACAACTGAATATATATGTGTAAAAACTGAATATATATGCGTAAGAACTGAATATATATGCGTAAGAACGGAATATATATGTGTAAGAACGGAATATATCTGCGTAAGCACTGAATATATATGTGTAAGAACGGAATATATATGCGTAAGCACTGAATATATATGTGTAAGAACTAAATATATATGTGTAAGAACTGAATATATATGCGTAAGAACTGAATATATATGCGTAAAACAAAATATATGCAAGAGAACGGAATATATATGCGTAAGAACGGAATATATGTGTAAGAATTGAATATATATGTGTAAGAACGGAATATATATGCGTAAGAATGGAATATATATGTGTAAGAACTGAATATATATGTGTAAGAACTGAATATATATGCGTAAGAACTGAATATATATGCGTAAACGTAAAACTGAATATATATGCGTAAAAACGGAATATATTGCGTAAGAACGGAACATATGTGTAAGAACGGAATATATATGTGTAAGAACGGAATATATATGTTTAAGAACGGAATATATACTTGTAAGAACTGAATATGTATGTGTAAGAACTGAATATATATGTGTAAAAACTGAATATATGTGCGTAAGAACTGAATATATATGCGTAAAACTGAATATATATGCGACAGAACGGAATATATATGCATAAGAACGGAATATATGTGTAAGAACGGAATATATATGTGTAAGAACGGAATATATATGTGTAAGAACGGAATATATACGTGTAAGAATGGAATATATATGTGTAAGAACAGAATATATATGTGTAAGAACGGAATATATATGTGTAAGAACTGAATATATATCCGTAAGAACGGAATATATATGCGTAAAAACTGAATATATATTCGTAAGAACTGAATATATATGCGTAAGAACTGAATATATATAAGTAAGAACTAAATATATATGCGTTAGAACTGAATATGTATGCGTAAGAACTGAACATATGTGCGTAAGAACAGAATATATATGCGTAAAACTGAATATATATGCGAAGGAACGGAATAGATATGCGTAAGAACGGAATATATGTGTAAGAACGGAATATATATGTGTAAGAACGGAATATATATGTGTAAGAACGGAATATATACATGTAAGAACGGAATATATATGTGTAAGAACAGAATATATATGTGTAAGAACGGAATATATATGTGTAAGAACTGAATATATATGTGTAAGAACTGAATATATATCCGTAAGAACTGAATATATATGCGTAAAAACTGAATATATATTCGTAAGAACTGAATATATATGCGTAAGAACTGAATATATATAAATAAGAACTGAATATATATGCGTTAGAACTGAATATGTATGCGTAAGAACTGAACATATGTGCGTAAGAACTGAACATATATGCGTAAGAACTGATTATATATGCTCAAGAACTGAACATATATGCGTAATAACTGAATATATATGCGTAAGAACGCAATATATATGCGTAAGAACTGAACATATATGCGTAATTACGGAATATATATGTGTAAGAACGGAACAATATGTGTAAGAACTGAATATATAAGTTTAAGAACGGAATATATGTGTAAGAATATATATGCGTAGGAACGGAATATATATGTGTAAGATAGGAACATATATGCGTAAGAACGGAACATATATGCGTAAGAACTGAATATATATGCGTAAGAACTAAATATATTTGCGTAAGAACGGAATATATATGCGAAAGAACGGAATATATATGCGTAAGAACTGAATATATATGCGTAAGAACGGAATATATATGCGTAAGAACTGAATATATATCCGTAACAACGGAATATATATGCGTAAGAACGGAATATATATGCGTAAGAACGGATAATATATGCGTAAGTACGGAATATATATGCGTAAGAACGGAATATATACGTGTAGGAACGGAATATATATGTGTAAGAACGGAATATATATGTGTTGGAACTGAATATATATGTGTAAGAACGGAATATATGTGTAAGAATATATATGCGTAAGAACGGAATATATATGTGTAAGAACAGAATATATATGTGTAAGAAAGGAATATATATGTGTAAAAACGGAACATATATGTGTAAGAACGGAATATATATGCGTAAGAACTGAATATATATGCGTAAGAACTGAACATATATGCGTAAGAACGGAATATATATGGGTAAGAACGGAATATGTACGTGTAAGAACGGAATATATATGTGTACCAACTGAATATATATGTGTAAGAACTGAATATATATGCGTAAGAACTGAATATATATGCGTAAGAACGGAATAGATATGTGTAAGAACGGAATATATATGTGTAAGCACTGAATATATATGTGTAAGAACGGAATATATATGCGTAAGCACTGAATATATATGTGTAAGAACTAAATATATATGTGTAAGAACTGAATATATATGCGTAAGAACTGAATATATATGCGTAAAACAAAATATATGCGAGAGAACGGAATATATATGCGTAAGAACGGAATATATGTGTAATAATTGAATATATATGTGTAAGAACGGAATATATATGCGTAAGAATGGAATATATATGTGTAAGAACTGAATATATATGTGTAAGAACTGAATATATATGCGTAAGAACTGAATATATATGCGAAAAAACGGAATATATATGCGTAAGAACGGAACATATGTGTAAGAACGGAATATATATGTGTAAGAACGGAATATATATGTGTAAGAACGGAATATATACTTGTAAGAACTGAATATATGTGCGTAAGAACTGAATATATATGCGTAAAACTGAATATGTATGCGAAAGAACGGAATATATATGCATAAGAACGGAATATATGTGTAAGAACGGAATATATATGTGTAAGAACGGAATATATATGTGTAAGAACGGAATATATACGTGTAAGAACGGAATATATATGTGTAAGAACAGAATATATATGTGTAAGAACGGAATATATATGTGTAAGAACTGAATATATATGTGTAAGAACTGAATATATATGCGTAAGAACTGAATATATATGCGTAAACACTGAATATATATTCGTAAGAACTGAATATATATGCGTAAGAACTGAATATATATAAGTAAGAACTGAATATATATGCGTAAGAACTGAATATGTATGCGTAAGAACTAAACATATATGGGTAAGAACTGAACATATATGCGTAAAAACTGATTATGTATGCTCAAGAACTGTACATATATGCGTAAGAACTGAATATATATGCGTAAGAACGAAATATATATGCGTAAGAACTGAACATATATGCGTAATAACGGAATATATATGTGTAAGAACGGAACAATATGTGTAAGAACTGAATATATAAGTTTAAGAACGGAATATATGTGTAAGAATATATATGCGTAGGAACGGAATACATATGTGTAAGATAGGAACATATATGCGTAAGAACGGAACATATATGCGTAAGAACTGAATATATATGCGTAAGAACTAAATATATATGCATAAGAACGGAATATATATGCGAAAGAACGGAATATATATGCGTAAGAACTGAATATATATGCGTAAGAACGGAAAATATATGCGTAAGAACTGAATATATATCCGTAACAACGGAATATATATGCGTAAGAACGGAATATATATGCGTAAGAACGGAATATATACGTGTAAGAAGGGAATATATATGTGTAAGAACAGAATAAATATGTGTAAGAACGGAATATATATGTGTAAGAACTGAATATATATGTGTAAGAACTGAATATATATGTGTAGGAACTGAATATATATGCGTAAGAACTGAATATATATGTGTAAGAACTGAATAAATATGCGTAATAACTGAATATAAATGCTTAAGAACTGAATATATATGCGTAAGAACTGAATATATATGCCTAAAAACAGAATATATATGCGTAAGAACTGAATATATATGCGTAAGAACTGAATATATATGCGTACAACTGAATAAATATGTGTAAGAACTGAATATATATGCGTAAGAACTGAATATATATGCGTAAGAACTGAAGATATATGCGTAAGAACTGAATATATATGCGTAAGAACGGAATATATATGTGTAAGAACGGAATATATGTGTAACAATTGAGTATATATGTGTAAGAACTGAATATATATGTGTAAGAACTGAATATATATGCGTAAGAAAGGAATATATATGTGTAAGAACGGAATATATATGCGTAAGAACTGAATATATATGTGTCAGAACTGAATATATATGTGTAAGAACTGAATATATATGCGTAAGAACTGAATATATATGCGTAAAACTGAATATATATGCGTAAAACTGAATATATATACGAAAGAACGGAATATATATGCGTAAAAACAGAATATACAGCGTAAGAACTGAATATATATGCGTAAGAACTGAATATATATGCGTACAACTGAATATATATGTGTAAAAACTGAATATATATGCGTAAGAACTGAATATATATGCGTAAGAACTGAAGATATATGCGTAAGAACTGAATATATATGCGTAAGAACGGAATATATATGTGTAAGAAAGGAATATATATGTGTAAGAACGGAATATATATGCGTAAGAACTGAATATATATGTGTCAGAACTGAATATATATGTGTAAGAACTGAATATATATGCGTAAGAACTGAATATATATGCGTAAAACTGAATATATATGCGTAAAACTGAATATATATACGAAAGAACGGAATATATATGCGTAAAAACAGAATATACAGCGTAAGAACTGAATATATATGCGTAAGAACTGAATATATATGCGTACAACTGAATATATATGTGTAAAAACTGAATATATATGCGTAAGAACTGAATATATATGCGTAAGAACTGAAGATATATGCGTAAGAACTGAATATATATGCGTAAGAACGGAATATATATGTGTAAGAACGGAATATATTTGTAACAACTGAGTATATATGTATAAGAACTGAATATATATTCGTAAGAGCTGAATATATATGTGTAAGAACTGAATATATATGCTTAAGAACTGAATATATATGCGTAAGAACTGAATATATATCCGTAAGAACGGAATATATATGCGTAAGTACGGAATATATATGCGTAAGAACGGAATATATACGTGTAAGAACGGAATATATATGTGTAAAAACGGAATATATATGTGTAAGAACGGAATATATATGTGTAAAAACTGAATATATATGTGTAAGAACTGAATATATATTTGTAAGAACTGAATATATATGTGTAAGAACTAAAAATATATATGCGTAATAACTGAATATATATGCTTAAGAACTGAATATATATGCGTAGGAACTGAATATATATGCGTAAAACAGAATATATATGCGTAAGAACTGAATATATATGCGTAAGAACTGAATATATATGCGTACAACTGAATATATATGTGTAAGAACTGAATATATATGCGTAAGAACTGAATATATATGCGTAAGAACTGAAGATATATGCGTAAGAACTGAATATATATGCGTAAGAACGGAATATATATGTGTAAGACGGAATATATGTGTAACAACTGAGTATATATGTGTAAGAACTGAATATATATGTGTAAGAACTGAATATATATGCGTAAGAAAGGAATATATATGTGTAAGAACGGAATATATATGCGTAAGAACTGAATATATATGTGTCAGAACTGAATATATATGTGTAAGAACTGAATATATATGCGTAAGAACTGAATATATATGCGTAAAACTGAATATATATGCGAAAAACTGAATATATATACGAAAGAACGTAATATATATGCGTAAGACTGAAGATATATGCGTAAGAACTGATATATATGCGTAAGAACGGAATATATATGTGTAAGAACGGAATATATGTGTAACAACTGAGTATATATGTGTAAGAACTGAATATATATGTGTAAGAACTGAATATATATGCGTAAGAAAGGAATATATATGTGTAAGAACGGAATATATAAGCGTAAGAACTGAATATATATGTGTCAGAACTGAATATATATGTGTAAGAACTGAATATATATCCGTAAGAACTGAATATATATGCGTAAAACTGAATATAAATGCGTAAAACTGAATATATATACGAAAGAACGGAATATATATGCGTAAGAACGGAATATATGTGTAAGAACGGAATATATATGTGTGAGAACGGAATATATATGTGTAAGAACGGAATATATACCTGTAACAACCGAATATATATGTGTAAGAACAGAATATATATCTGTAAGAACGGAATATATATGTGTAAGACTGAATATATATGTGTAAGAACGGAATATATATGTGTAAGAACTGAATATATATGTGTAAGTTCGGAATATATATGCGTTAGAACGGAATATATATGTGTAAGAACGGAATATATACGTCTAAGAACGGAATATATATGTGTAAGAACAGAATATATATGTGTAAGAACGGAATATATATGTGTAAGAACGGAATATATACGTGTAAGAACGGAATATATACGTGTAAGAACGGAATATATATGTGTAAGAAATATATATATGCGTACTAGCTGAATATATATGCGTAAGAACTGAATATATATGCGTAAGAACTGAATATATATGCGTAAGAACTGAAAATATATGCTTAAGAACTGAATATATATGCGTAAGAACTGAATATATATCCGTAAGAACGGAATATATATGAGCAAGTAAGGATATATATGCGTAAGAACGGAATATATACGTGTAAGAACGGAATATAAATGTGTAAGAACGGAATATATATGTGTAAGAACGGAATATATATGTGTAAAAACTGAATATATATGTGTAAGAACTGAATATATATTTGTAAGAACTGAATATATATGTGTAAGAACTTAATATATATGCGTAAGAACTGAATATATATGCGTAAGAACGGAATATATATGTGTAAGAACGGAATATATATGTGTAAGAGCGGAATATATATGTGTAAGGACGGAATATATATATGTAAGAACGGAATATGTACGTGTAAGAACGTAATATATATGTGTAAGAACGGAATATATATGTGTAAGAACTGAATATATATGTGTAAGAACTGAATATATATGTGTAAGAACTGAATATATATGCGTAAGAACTGAATATATATGCGAAAGAACTGAATTAAATATGCGTAAGAACTGAATATATATGCTTAAGAACTGAATATATATGCGTAAGAACCTGAATATATATGCGTAAAAACTAAATATATATGCGTAAGAACTGAATATATATGCGTAAGAACTGAATATATATGCGTACAACTGAATATATATGTGTAAGAACTGAATATATATGCGTAAAAACTGAATAAATATGCGTAAGAACTGAAGATATATGCGTAAGAACGGAATATATATGCGTAAGAACGGATATATATGTGTAAGAACGGAATATATGTGTTACAACTGAGTATATATGTGTAAGAACTGAACATATATGTGTAAGAACTGAATATTTATACGTAAAAAAGGAATATATATGTGTAAGAATGGAATATATATGCGTAAGAACTGAATATATATGTGTCAGAACTGAATATATATGTGTAAGAACTGAATATATATGCGTAAGAACTGAATATATATGCGTAAAACTGATATATATGCGAAAAACTGAATATATATACGAAAGAACGTAATATATATGCGTAAGAACGGAATATATGTGTGAAAACGGAATATATATGTGTGAA
Source organism: Cyrtodaria siliqua (assembly GCA_037043455.1). Taxonomy (NCBI): domain Eukaryota; kingdom Metazoa; phylum Mollusca; class Bivalvia; order Adapedonta; family Hiatellidae; genus Cyrtodaria; species Cyrtodaria siliqua. The sequence continues at coordinate 13,107 of JAWPHD010019889.1, read as the reverse complement.
AACGGAATATATATGTGTAAGAACTGAATATATATGCGTAAGAACTGAATATATATGCGTAAAACTGAATATATATGCGAATAACTGAATATATATACGAAAGAACGTAATATATATGCGTAAGAACGAATATATGTGTAAAAACGAAATATATAAGTGTGAAAACGGAATATATATGTGTAAGAACTGAATATATATGTGTAAGAACTGAATATTTATGCGTAAAAAAGGAATATATATGTGTAAGAATGGAATATATATGCGTAAGAACTGAAAATATATGTGTCAGAACTGAATATATATGTGTAAGAACTGAATATATATGCGTAAGACTGAATATATATGCGTAAAACTGAATATATATGCGAAAACTGAATATATATACGAAAGAACGTAATATATATGCGTAAGAACGGAATATATGTGTGAAAACGGAATATATATGTGTGAAAACGGAATATATATGTGTAAGAACTGAATATATATGCGTAAGAACTGAATATATATGCGTAAAACTGAATATTATATGCGAATAACTGAATATATATACGAAAGAACGTAATATATATGCGTAAGAACGGAATATATGTGTAAAAACGGAATATATAAGTGTGAAAACGGAATATATATGCGTAAGAACTGAATATATATGCGTAAGAAACTGAATATATATGCGTAAGAACTGAATATATATGCTTAAGAACTGAATATATATGCGTAAGAACTGAATATATATCCGTAAGAACGGAATATATATGCGTAAGTACGGAATATATATGTGTAAGAACGGAATATATATGTGTAAGAACTGAATATATATGTGTAAGTTCGGAATATATATGCGTTAGAACGGAATATATATGTGTAAGAACGGAATATATACGTGTAAGAACGGAATATATATGTGTAAGAACAGAATATATATGTGTAAGAACGGAATATATATGTGTATGAACGGAATATATACGTGTAAGAACGGAATATATACGTGTAAGAACGGAATATAAATGTGTAAGAAATATATATATGCGTACTAGCTGAATATATATGCGTAAGAACTGAATATATATGCGTAAGAACTGAATATATATGCGTAAGAACTAAATATATATGCTTAAGAACTGAATATATATGCGTAAGAACTGAATATATATCAGTAAGAACGGAATATATATGCGTAAGAACGGAATATATACGTGTAAGAACGGAATATAAATGTGTAAGAACGGAATATATATGTGTAAGAACGGAATATATATGTGTAAAAACTGAATATATATGTGTAAGATCTGAATATATATTTGTAAGAACTGAATATATATGTGTAAGAACTTAATATATATGCGTAAGAACTGAATATATATGGGTAAGAACGGAATATATATGTGTAAGAACGGAATATATATGTGTAAGAACGGAATATATATGTGTAAGAACGGAATATATATGTGTAAGAACGGAATATGTACGTGTAAGAACGTAATATATATGTGTAAGAACGGAATATATATGTGTAAGAACTGAATATATATGTGTAAGAACTGAATATATATGTGTAAGAACTGAATATATATGCGTAAGAACTGAATATATATGCGTAAGAACTGAATAAATATGCGTAAGAACTGAATATATATGCTTAAGAACTGAATATATATGCGTAAGAACTGAATATATATGCGTAAAAACTAAATATATATGCGTAAGAACTGAATATATATGCGTAAGAACTGAATATATATGCGTACAACTGAATATATATGTGTACGAACTGAATATATATGCGTAAAAACTGAATAAATATGCGTAATAACTGAAGATATATGCGTAAGAACTGAATATATATGCGTAAGAACGGAATATATATGTGTAAGAACGGAATATATGTGTAACAACTGAGTATATATGTGTAAGAACTGAAAATATATGTGTAAGAACTGAATATATATGCGTAAAAAAGGAATATATATGTGTAAGAACGGAATATATATGCGTAAGAACTGAATATATATGTGTCAGAACTGAATATATATGTGTAAGAACTGAATATATATGCGTAAGAACTGAATATATATGCGTAAAACTGAATATATATGCGAAAAACTGAATATATATACGAAAGAACGTAATATATATGCGTAAGAACGGAATATATGTGTGAAAACGGAATATATATGTGTGAAAACGGAATATATATGTGTAAGAACTGAATATATATGCGTAAGAACTGAATATATATGCGTAAAACTGAATATATATGCGAATAACTGAATATACATACGAAAGAACGTAATATATATGCGTAAGAACGGAATATATGTGTAAAAACGGAATATATAAGTGTGAAAACGGAATATATATGCGTAAGAACTGAATATATATGCGTAAGAACTGAATATATATGCGTAAGAACTGAATATATATGCTTAAGAACTGAATATATATGCGTAAGAACTGAATATATATCCGTAAGAACGGAATATATATGCGTAAGTACGGAATATATATGCGTAAGAACTGAATATATATGTGTCAGAACTGAATATATATGTGTAAGAACTGAATATATATGCGTAAGAACTGAATATATATGCGAAAAACTGAATATATATACGAAAGAACGTAATATATGTGCGTAAGAACGGAATATATGTGTAAAAACGGAATATATATGTGTGAAAACGGAATATATATGTGTAAGAACGGAATATATACGTGTAAGAACGGAATATATATGTGTAAGAACAGAATATATATTTGTAAGAACGGAATATATATGTGTAAGAACGGAATATATATATGTAAGAACGGAATATATATGTGTAAGAACGGAATATATATGTGTAAGTTCGGAATATATATTCGTTAGAACGGAATATATATGTGTAAGAACGGAATATATACGTGTAAGAACGGAATATATAGGTGTAACAACAGAATATATATGTGTAAGAACGGAATATATATGTGTAAAAACGGAATATATACGTGTAAGAACGGAATATATACGTGTAAGAACGGAATATATATGTGTAAGAAATATATATATGCGTAAGAACTGAATATATATGCGTAAGAACGGAATATATATGTGTATGAACTGAATATATATGCGTAAAACTAAATATATATGCGTAAGAACGGAATATATATGCGTAAAAGCTGAATATATATGCGTAAGAACTGAATATATATGTGTAAGAACTGAATATTATATGCGTAAGATCTGAATATATATGTGTAAGAACTGAATAATATATGCGTAAGAACTGAATATATATGCTTAAGAACTGAATATATATGCGTAAGAACTGAATATATATGCGTAAAAACTGAATATATATGCGTAAGAACTGAATATATAGGTGTAACAACAGAATATATATGTGTAAGAACGGAATATATATGTGTAAGAACGGAATATATACGTGTAAGAACGGAATATATATGTGTAAGAACAGAATATATATGTGTAAGAACGGAATATATATGTGTAAAAACGGAATATATATGCGTAAGAACGGAATATATATGCGTAAGAACTGAATATATATGCGTAAAACTGAATATATATGCGAATAACTGAATATATATACGAAAGAACGTAATATATATGCGTAAGAACGGAATATAAATGCGTAAGAACTAAATATATATGCGTAAAACTGAATATATATGCGAATAACTGAATATATATACGAAAGAACGTAATATATATGCGTAAGAACGGAATATATGTGTAAAAACGGAATATATAAGTGTGAAAACGGAATATATATGCGTAAGAACTGAATATATATGCGTAAGAACTGAATATATATGCGTAAGAACTGAATATATATGCTTAAGAACTGAATATATATGCGTAAGAACTGAATATATATCCGTAAGAACGGAATATATATGCGTAAGTAAGGAATATATATGTGTAAGAACGGAATATATATGTGTAAGAACTGAATATATATGTGTAAGTTCGGAATATATATGCGTTAGAACGGAATATATATGTGTAAGAACGGAATATATACGTGTAAGAACGGAATATATATGTGGAAGAACAGAATATATAAGTGTAAGAACGGAATATATACGTGTAAGAACGGAATATATACGTGTAAGAACGGAATATATATGTGTAAGAAATATATATATGCGTACTAGCTGAATATATATGCGTAAGAACTGAATATATATGCGTAAGAACTGAATATATATGCGTAAGAACTGAATATATATGTGTAAGAACTGAATATATATGCGTAAGAACGGAATATATATGCGTAAGAACTGAATATATGCGTAAGAACGGAATATATATGTGTAAGAACTGAATATATATGTGTAAGAACTGAATATATATGCCTAAGAACTGAATATATATGAGTAAGAACTGAATATATATGCGTAAGAACGGAATATATATGCGTAAGAATGGAATATGTATGCGTAAGAACGGAATATATATGCGTAAGAACGGAATATATATGCTTAAGAACGGAATATGTATGTGTAAGAACTGAATATATATGCGTAAGAACGGAATATATATTTGTAAGAACTGAATATATATGTGTAAGAACTGAATATATATGTGTAAGAACTGAATATATATGTGTAAGAACTGAATATATATGCGTAAGAACTGAATATATATGGGTAAGAACTGAATATATTGTGTAAGAACGGAATATATATGTGTAAGAACGGAATATATATGTGTAAGTTCGGAATATATATTCGTTAGAACGGAATATATATGTGTAAGAACGAAATATATACGTGTAAGAACGGAATATATAGGTGTAACAACAGAATATATATGTGTAAGAACGGAATATATATGTGTAAAAACGGAATATATACGTGTAAGAACGGAATATATACGTGTAAGAACGGAATATATATGTGTAAGAAATATATATATGCGTAAGAACTGAATATATATGCGTAAGAACGGAATATATATGTGTATGAACTGAATATATATGCGTAAAACTAAATATATATGCGTAAGAACGGAATATATATGCGTAAAAGCTGAATATATATGCGTAAGAACTGAATATATATGTGTAAGAACTGAATATATATGCGTAAGAACTGAATATATATGCTTAAGAACTGAATATATATGCGTAAGAACTGAATATATATGCGTAAAAACTGAATATATATGCGTAAGAACTGAATATATAGGTGTAACAACAGAATATATATGTGTAAGAACGGAATATATATGTGTAAGAACGGAATATATACGTGTAAGAACGGAATATATATGTGTAAGAACAGAATATATATGTGTAAGAACGGAATATATATGTGTAAAAACGGAATATATATGCGTAAGAACGGAATATATATGCGTAAGAACTGAATATATATGCGTAAAACTGAATATATATGCGAATAACTGAATATATATACGAAAGAACGTAATATATATGCGTAAGAACGGAATATAAATGCGTAAGAACTGAATATATATGCGTAAAACTGAATATATATGCGAATAACTGAATATATATACGAAAGAACGTAATATATATGCGTAAGAACGGAATATATGTGTAAAAACGGAATATATAAGTGTGAAAACGGAATATATATGCGTAAGAACTGAATATATATGCGTAAGAACTGAATATATATGCGTAAGAACTGAATATATATGCTTAAGAACTGAATATATATGCGTAAGAACTGAATATATATCCGTAAGAACGGAATATATATGCGTAAGTACGGAATATATATGTGTAAGAACGGAATATATATGTGTAAGAACTGAATATATATGTGTAAGTTCGGAATATATATGCGTTAGAACGGAATATATATGTGTAAGAACGGAATATATACGTGTAAGAACGGAATATATATGTGGAAGAACAGAATATATAAGTGTAAGAACGGAATATATACGTGTAAGAACGGAATATATACGTGTAAGAACGGAATATATATGTGTAAGAAATATATATATGCGTACTAGCTGAATATATATGCGTAAGAACTGAATATATATGCGTAAGAACTGAATATATATGCGTAAGAACTGAATATATATGCTTAAAAACTGAATATATATGCGTAAGAACTGAATATATATCAGTAAGAACGGAATATATATGCGTAAGTACGGAATATATATGCGTAAGAACGGAATATATACGTGTAAGAACTGAATATATATGTGTTAGAACTGAATATATATGCGTAAGAACTGAATATATATGTGTCAGAACTGAATATATATGTGTAAGAACTGAATATATATGCGTAAGAACTGAATATATATGCGTAAAACTGAATATATATGCGAAAAACTGAATATATATACGAAAGAACGTAATATATATGCGTAAGAACGGAATATATGTGTGAAAACGGAATATATATGTGTGAAAACGGAATATATATGTGTAAGAACTGAATATATATGCGTAAGAACTGAATATATATGCGTAAAATTGAATATATATGCGAATAACTGAATATATATACGAAAGAACGTAATATATATGCGTAAGAACGGAATATATGTGTAAAAACGAAATATATAAGTGTGAAAACGGAATATATATGCGTAAGAACTGAATATATATGCGTAAGAACTGAATATATATGCGTAAGAACTGAATATATATGCTTAAGAACTGAATATATATGCGTAAGAACTGAATATATATTCGTAAGAACGGAATATATATGCGTAAGTACGGAATATATATGCGTAAGAACTGAATATATATGTGTCAGAACTGAATATATATGTGTAAGAACTGAATATATATGCGTAAGAACTGAATATATAGGCGAAAAACTGAATATATATACGAAAGAACGTAATATATGTGCGTAAGAACGGAATATATGTGTAAAAACGGAATATATATGTGTTAAAACGGAATATATATGTGTAAGAACGGAATATATACGTGTAAGAACGGAATATATATGTGTAAGAACAGAATATATATGTGTAAGAACGGAATATATGTGTAAGAACGGAATATATATGTGTAAGAACGGAATATATATGTGTAAGTTCGGAATATATATTCGTTAGAACGGAATATATATGTGTAAGAACGGAATATATACGTGTAAGAACGGAATATATAGGTGTAACAACAGAATATATATGTGTAAGAACGGAATATATATGTGTAAAAAACGGAATATATACGTGTAAGAACGAAATATATACGTGTAAGAACGGAATATATATGTGTAAGAAATATATATATGCGTAAGAACTGAATATATATGCGTAAGAACGGAATATATATGTGTATGAACTGAATATATATGCGTAAAACTAAATATATATGCGTAAGAACGGAATATATATGCGTAAAAGCTGAATATATATGCGTAAGAACTGAATATATATGTGTAAGAACTGAATATATATGCGTAAGAACTGAATATATATGCTTAAGAACTGAATATATAGGCGTAAGAACTGAATATATATGCGTAAAAACTGAATATATATGCGTAAGAACTGAATATATATGCGTAAGAACTGAATATATATGCTTAAAAACTGAATATATATGCGTAAGAACTGAATATATATCAGTAAGAACGGAATATATATGCGTAAGTACGGAATATATATGCGTAAGAACGGAATATATACGTGTAAGAACTGAATATATATGTGTTAGAACTGAATATATATGCGTAAGAACTGAATATATATGTGTCAGAACTGAATATATATGTGTAAGAACTGAATATATATGCGTAAGAACTGAATATATATGCGTAAAACTGAATATATATGCGAAAAACTGAATATATATACGAAAGAACGTAATATATATGCGTAAGAACGGAATATATGTGTGAAAACGGAATATATATGTGTGAAAACGGAATATATATGTGTAAGAACTGAATATATATGCGTAAGAACTGAATATATATGCGTAAAATTGAATATATATGCGAATAACTGAATATATATACGAAAGAACGTAATATATATGCGTAAGAACGGAATATATGTGTAAAAACGGAATATATAAGTGTGAAAACGGAATATATATGCGTAAGAACTGAATATATATGCGTAAATGCGTAAGAACTGAATATATATGCGTAAGAACTGAATATATATGCTTAAGAACTGAATATATATGCGTAAGAACTGAATATATATTCGTAAGAACGGAATATATATGCGTAAGTACGGAATATATATGCGTAAGAACTGAATATATATGTGTCAGAACTGAATATATATGTGTAAGAACTGAATATATATGCGTAAGAACTGAATATATAGGCGAAAAACTGAATATATATACGAAAGAACGTAATATATGTGCGTAAGAACGGAATATATGTGTAAAAACGGAATATATATGTGTTAAAACGGAATATATATGTGTAAGAACGGAATATATACGTGTAAGAACGGAATATATATGTGTAAGAACAGAATATATATGTGTAAGAACGGAATATATGTGTAAGAACGGAATATATATGTGTAAGAACGGAATATATATGTGTAAGTTCGGAATATATATTCGTTAGAACGGAATATATATGTGTAAGAACGGAATATATACGTGTAAGAACGGAATATATAGGTGTAACAACAGAATATATATGTGTAAGAACGGAATATATATGTGTAAAAACGGAATATATACGTGTAAGAACGAAATATATACGTGTAAGAACGGAATATATATGTGTAAGAAATATATATATGCGTAAGAACTGAATATATATGCGTTAAGAACGGAATATATATGTGTATGAACTGAATATATATGCGTAAAAACTAAATATATATGCGTAAGAACGGAATATATATGCGTAAAAGCTGAATATATAAGCGTAAGAACTGAATATATATGTGTAAGAACTGAATATATATGCGTAAGAACTGAATATATATGCTTAAGAACTGAATATATAGGCGTAAGAACTGAATATATATGCGTAAAAACTGAATATATATGCGTAAGAACTGAATATATATGCGTAAGAACTGAATATATAGGTGTAACAACATAATATATATGTGTAAGAACGGAATATATATGTGTAAGAACGGAATATATACGTGTAAGAACGGAATATATATGTGTAAGAACAGAATATATATGTGTAAGAACGGAATATATATGTGTAAAAACGGAATATATATGCGTAAGAACGGAATATATATGCGTAAGAACTGAATATATATGCGTAAGAACTTAATATATATGCGTAAGAACGGAATATATATGCGTAAGAACGGAATATATATGTGTAAGAAAGGAATATATATGTGTAACAACTGAATATATATGTGTATCAACTGAATATATATGCGTAAGAAATGAATATATATGCGTAAGAACGGAATATATATGCGTAAGCACTGAATATATATGTGTAAGAACGGAATATATATGCGTAAGAACGGAATATATATGTGTAAGAACTAAATATATATGTGTAAGAACTGAATATATATGCGTAAGAACTGAATATATATGCGTAAAACAAAATATATGCGAGAGAACGGAATATATATGCGTAAGAACGGAATATATGTGTAAGAACTGAATATATATGTGTAAGAACTGAATACATATGCGTAAGAACTGAAATATATATGTGTAAAAACTGAATATATATGCGTAAAAACTGAATATATATGCGTAAAACTGAATGTATATGCGAAAGAACGGAATATATATGCGTAAGAACGGAATATATGTGTAAGAACGGAATATATATGTGTAAGAACGGAATATATATGTGTAAGAACGGAATATATACGTGTAAGAACGGAATATATATGTTAAGAACAGAATATATATGTGTAAGAACGGAATATATATGTGTAAGAACTGAATATATATGTGTAAGAACTGAATATATATGCGTAAGAACTGAATATATATGCGTAAGAACTGAATATATATGCGTAAAAAACTGAATATATATTCGTAAGAACTGAATATATATGCGTAAGAACTGAATATATATGCGTAAGAAATGAATATATATGCGTAAGAACTGAATATGTATGCGTAAGAAACTGAACATATATGCGTAAGAACTGAACATATATGCATAAGAACTGATTGAATATGCTCAAGAAACTGAACATATATGCGTAAGAACTGAATATATATGCGTAAGAACGGAATATATATTCGTAAGAACGCAATATATATGCGTAAGAACGGAATATACATGTGTAAGAACGGAATATATATGTGTAAGAACGCAATATATATGCGTAAGAACTGAATATATATGCGTAAGAACGGAATATATATGCGTAAGAACTGAACATATATGCGTAATAACGGAATATATACGTGTAAGAACGGAACAATAGGTGTAAGAACTGAATATATATGTTTAAGAACGGAATATATGTGTAAGAATATATATGCGTAGGAACGGAATATATATGTGTAAGATAGGAACATATATGCGTAAGAACGGAACATATATACGTAAGAACTGAATATATATGCGTAAGGACTGAATATATATGCGTAAGAACGGAATATATATGCGAAAGAACGGAATATATATGCGTAAGAACTGAATATATATGCGTAAGAACGGAATATATATGCGTAAGAACTTGAATATATATCCGTAGGAACGGAATATATATGCGTAAGAACGGAATATATATGCGTAAGAACGGAATGTATATGCGTAAGAACGGAATATATATGCGAAAGTACGGAATATATATGCGTAAGAACGGAATATATAGGTGTAAGGAACGGAATATATATGTGTAAGAACGGAATATATATGTGTAAGAACGGAATATATATGTGTAAGAACGGAATATATATGTGTAAGAACTGAATATATATTTGTAAGAACTGAATGTATATGTGTAAGAACGGAATATATATGCGTAAGAACGGAATATATATGCGTAAGAACTGAATATATATGCGTAGGAACGGAATATGTATGTGTAAGAACTGAATATATATGTGTAAGAACGGAATATATATGTGTAAGAACGGAATATGTACGTGTAAGAAGGGAATATATATGTGTAAGCACTGAAAAAAATATGAGTAACAACTGAATATATATGTGTTAGAACTGAATATATATGCGTAAGAACTGAATATATATGCGTAAGAACTGAATATATATGCGTAAACTGAATATATATACGTCAGAACGGAATATATATGCGTAAGAATTGAATATATATGCGTAAGAACGGAATATATATGCGTAATCACTGAATATATATGTGTAAGAACTAAATATATATGTGTAAGAACTGAATACATATGCGTAAGAACTGAATATATATGCGTAAAACAAAATATATGCGAGAGATCGGAATATATATGCGTAAGAACGGAATATATGTGTAAGAACTGAATATATATGTGTAAGAACTGAATATATATGCGTAAGAACGGAATATATATGTGTAAGAACTGAATATATATGTGTAAAGAACTGAATATATATGCGTAAGAACTGAATATATATGCGTAAACGTAAAACTGAATATATATGCGAAAAAACGGAATATATATGCGTAAGAACGGAACATATGTGTAAGAACGGAATATATATGTGTAAGAACGGAATATATATGTGTAAGAACGGAATATATACTTGTAAGAACTGAATATGTATGTGTAAGAACTGAATATATATGTGTAAAAACTGAATATATATGCGTAAGAACTGAATATATATGCGTAAAACTGAATATATATGCAAAAGAACGGAATATATATGCGTAAGAACGGAAATATATGTGTAAGAACGGAATATATATGTGTAAGAACGGAATATATATGTGTAAGAATGGAATATATATTTGTAAGAACGGAATATATATGTGTAAGAACGGAATATATATGTGTAAGAACGGAATATATATTTGTAAGAACGGAATATGTACGTGTAAGAACGGAATATATATGTGTAAGAACGGAATATATATGTGTAACAATTGAATATATATGTGTAAGAACTGAATATATATGCGAAAGAACGGAATATATATGCGTAAGAACTGAATATATATGCGTAAGAACGGAATATATATGCGTAAGAACTGAAAATATATCCGTAGGAACGGAATATATATGCGTAAGAACGGAATATATATGCGTAAGAACGGAATGTATATGCGAAAGAACGGAATATATATGCGAAAGTACGGAATATATATGCGTAAGAACGGAATATATAGGTGTAGGAACGGAATATATATGTGTAGAGAACGGAATATATATGTGTAAGAACGGAATATATATGTGTAAGAACGGAATATATATGTGTAAGAACTGAATATATATTTGTAAGAACTGAATGTATATGTGTAAGAACGGAATATATATGCGTAAGAATGGAATATATATGCGTAAGAGCTGAATATATATGCGTAGGAACGGAATATGTATGTGTAAAGAACTATATATATATGTGTAAGAACGGAATATATATGTGTAAGAACGGAATATGTACGTGTAAGAAGGGAATATATATGTGTAAGAACGGAATAAATATGAGTAACAACTGAATATATATGTGTAAGAACTGAATATATATGCGTAAGAACTGAATATATATGCGTAAGAACTGAATATATATGCGTAAGAACTGAATATATATACGTCAGAACGGAATATATATGCGTAAGAACTGAATATATATGCGTAAGAACGGAATATATATTTGTAAGGACTGAATATATATGTGTAAGAACGGAATATATATGTGTAAGGACTGAATATGTATGTGTAAGAACGGAATATATATGTGTAAGAACGTAATATATATGCGCAATAACTGAATATATATGCGTAAGAACTGAATATATATGCGTAAGAACGGAATATATATGCGTAAGAACTAAATATATATGCGTAAGAACGGAATATACATGAGTAAGAACGGAATATATATGTGTAGGAACGGAATATGTATGTGTAAGAATGGAATATATGTGTAAGAAATATTTATGCGTAAGAACGGAATATATATGTGTAAGAACAGAATATATATGTGTAAGAACGGAATATATATGTGTAAGAACGGAATATATATGTGTAACAACTGAATATA
>JAWPHD010019888.1:0-33845 GCA_037043455.1 Cyrtodaria siliqua | reverse complement strand
GATTTTCATTATGAAATCTTTGTAACATACGTATATGCTCATGGGGCTTTTGCTCAATATTAAATTGTTCAAACTGGAAACTTGATATCCAATTTGTCTATAATTGTTAATTTTATGATAATTATGTTCGAGCTATATTATAGGTAGCAGAGTATTTGACGGAACAGTTCTACGACAAGAACTACAGCATTCGACAGAGGCTTGACATAATTGAGGTATAGAAACTTCTTCAATGTTCATGTGTCAGTCACCTTGTTTTTATTTCTTGTTTTTATTGTGTCACCTATGTAGCATGGCAGACACTTAGGGATCACTTTGTCCATTGTCTGTTATCATCCGTCGTCTTCGTCGTCCGTTGTCGTCGTCAGTTGTCGTCGTCCATCACACTTTAACCTGCAACTTAACCTTGGCCATAACTTGAAAAGTGTTTGACCTATGTTCATACATCTTTATCTTACCTCTAGGGATGTCATTAAACATGCTAATTAACTCTGACTTGCATTTTGACAGAGTTCCACCCCTTTGCATTAAACTTTACATGGAACACCCTTCTAGTTTCTTGAACCCACAGGGAGCTCAACTAGTAAATGAGAAAGTTGATTCTTATGGATAGTGGGAGGTTCTACCTATTAATAAGTGGGTGGTCTGCCTCCACCACTAAAACAAAAATCGACCATCCTACATAGCCTAAAAATGGGCTGGAAAATGAGGTTAAACAAAATTAAACAAACAAATTATTTCTTGAAAACTAACTTACACATGGGTCTCTTGAGCTGATGTAGTTTGGAAAAAGCTGTTACTGAGGAAAGTCCCATCTAGTAGATTACTGTTATAGTGCTATTTTCAGATACATTTTTATATTCGTTGTATTCAACGACCGTTTCAGTAAGCAACCATTTACAGACACTCCCTTGAGTGGTCGTTTAATACGAGTTTGACTGTATCTGCTTTCTTCGTCAGGTTATAGGCACAGCTGCTCAGGAGTTATCCAGGCCTGTAGACCTCAGCAAGAAATCAAATGTGAAGGAGAAACATATTGTAGAAGAGATAGGTAGTAAAAGTGATGAGCCTGAGTCATGGCGCAATGTGGTGCAGAGTAGGATAGACAATAAAACCCGTCGTTTCGGTCAGGGCAGGAGTAAGGCAGAACCACAAACAGTGGAGAATAGGTTTGCCCCAGTCGCTGGATACTTCTTTTATCCGCTGATGAAAAACTTTGACAGGTAATTTAATTTATTAAAGTTTTGTTTGTTGTGGTATTCTAACAGTACATTGTATATGCATATTACCAGTATATATGTGTGAAGTAGCTTATTCAATAGTGTGAAAATTCACTACTAAAATAAGTATAAAAAGTAGGATTTACATAATTTGGAAACTTTTTACCATCCGACATTTACCCTAACCCCTGTTAGTGACTTATACTGTTGTACATATGAATTAAATGTAGATTTGTTTAATTTCTTGAAAATCTTAAAACAATTTTAAAATGCAGTTTATATTTTTTCATGGTTTAATATCAAGGTCATCAATTAAGTTGAAGGATGTAGCTCTTTAAAATATGAATGTTTATTATTATTATGCTTAATAATGGTTAATTCGTTCAAAAAGCCATTATCTGTCCTGAAAGAAGATTACCGATCAATGCCATTTGATAATTTAATAACTCCCAAAAAAAAAACACATCAAAGTATATAATGGAATTGTAATGTTGTGTTCATTTGAAAAAAACACACACACACAATTCGGTATTAATTACATTAAACAGTTGTTTGTTTTGCTGTACCTGGTGTTTTACAGACAGGAGAACACATTTGACCTGATGGGCGAGGACTGCTATGTTCTGGGACGTCTCATGTACACACTTGGTATTGTCATGTATGCTGCCTCAAATATACAGGTACAGTTCTCCTGTCACAAGTCAGAAACTGTGCTTTTATGCCCTGCACAATAATGTGGAAAAGAGCATATAATGTTATGTTTGTGCGTCCGTCTGTCTCTTCCATTCGTCCTTCATACCTGAGTTTAAATTTTTGGTTAGTGCTCTTTCTAACCCATCAGTCTACCTAGACTCTTCAAACATCATACACGTACAACTGAATGAGTATTATACATTCGCCATTCGTAAAATTAGGCCATCATGAGTGACCTTGACCTTCTTTGTACACTTCATTGATTCTGGTTCAAGTTTTTAGTAAAATATGTTTCCAAGTCATCAGTAAGCATAGATTCTTCAAACTTCATACACAGATCTACACATCTAGATCAGTGCTTTACATTCATCAAACTTAGGTCACCATGACCAACCTTGACTTTAATTTTTTCATTTCGTTGAATCCTGAGTAGAGAATAGACGCTATGAAGAGAAGTCTTTAACATTAAGAAACCAAAAGGGAGGATACGTAGTGACCGACCACAGTTTTTTAGTGGTGAAGATTTCTCTTCATAACCTCTATCCGACTAAGTGTTTACCACAGGTATATCGATAGTCTGAAAATAGGTCACACTCATATAGACCGCTGGTAGTAAAATCTTCATGAATAACTGGTGCAAGTATTTGAAAATCTGAGGCTATTGATTGGTTGAAAAAAGTTGGGTAAACAAAAATAGGTTTTTGGTTACTTCTGTTGCAGTCATCGATAGACCTACATCCCTTAAATGTTATACATGTATACCTGAACATCTTCAGGAGACCTGTACATCCCTACCAAAGGGTAGATAACTGTTACTGACCTTGACCTACTTTTTACATTTCATTGATTCTGGTTAAAACTTTTCATTAGCTTCATTTCCAACTCTCCAATAGACCTGCACTTTCCGATGATAGCTCTACACCCTTCATACTGTCATCTTATAACATAAGCGTGCTGTTACTGAAAACTGTAAAACAAGGACTGCTTAATGATGCTGTGATTTTATTATCCAAATCCATGTACCAAGGACACATTTTCTAGTTGTTTATACAACAATTTAAGACAACATGTTTATTTAACTAATGATATTGTCTTCACCAAATTTAGTTTGAGGCTTAATATCAATTTGGTTTGAAGCCTTAAATAAAAATAAGACCATTGACAAGTTCAACAATGAGCAAAATTTACACTTGCTTTACTGAGTTGTTGCTCTTTTTTTGTTGAAAATATGACAGTTATACACACTTCAGTAAACAGTTTTTCTCCAATTTTTAGTTGGTTTATTTCAGACTGGACACCATTTTGCTGGGTATTAACCACCTTTAGTGATGGTTCTAGTTTTAACTTGAGAACAAATAGTATAATATAGAATTAAATGATATTTCTAATACAGAACCAGTTGTGTTCAAGTACCCAAAATAACGCAGAACGAATGCTGAACGAACACTGAACAAACGGAAAATGAATGCAGAATGAGCGCAGAATGAACGTTGTTCGATATATATTTTAAAAATGCATTGCATTTGTTTCGTTTGTTACATTCGTTTTCAGCGTTCAGTGTTTTAAAAAAATGAACAATAAATGCATTTTTTAAAACGCTACATGCTGAAAACAAACGAAACAAACGCTAATGTATTTCGCTATTTCGGATAACTTCTAGTATTATCCTTTTGAGTTGATATTTAAAGTCTTGATTTAAACGAAGTGCATTTTTCAGTATTTTAATTAAAAATTACACTGTGTAAATGGTGTTTTAGAACCGCTGAAGCATGATTACACATTTACTTTATTTTTTACTGATTCAAAATGGGAACTATTATATTTATTGTATAGTACAAACTTAAAATTATCATGCTTCATTTATTCGTGAGAGATATTCATGAGAGATGTTGCGATTGGTAAACGCTGAAAGAACACAAATGAACACAAATGCATTTTCTCCGTTTGTGCGTTTAAATGTATGGATTCTGTTTTGTTCAATGCAGTGCATTTAAATGAACTCATAGTTGCGTTTATAAATGCTGAATGCATTCAAGAACGCAAATGATTTGCATTTTAAGAAATGCATTTATAAAACTGAAATGCAAACGGAATGCAAATAGAATGGCAAATGAAATGGAATGCATTTTTGGGGTACTTTAACGCAACTGGGTCTGTATAAAGAATAAAAGATATCGGGCAAAATCTGAATTAAGCGAGTATTATAAATAAACAGCAAGCTCATTTTTAAGAGGCGTTATCCATATTGTGTCAAAAACAATAATACCATTAGTAAAATAAAACCTATTCATGACGCTGGCATTGTCAGAGTAGCTCAGGTCGAAATTCACGTTGCCGATACAACTGTTAATTTCATGAAAAGATCTAGCTATTGAACGAAATAAATGTTCAATGAAATTCAATAGCTTCCCACTCAGTTTTTGGAGTAAATAATATTTGTACAAGCAAAACCTATATTTAGCAATTTTTTTAGCAGTGTCGATCCTTGACAATCTACGCTTATGTTCAAATGATGATATGCTAGGTCATGTGGTCTTTTGTTTTAATAAAGTATATATATAATGTTATCTGATGTGATATTTATATTCCAGAGGGTACGTCAGATGGCTCTCTGTTTACTTGAGTTTATATGGGTGCTTCGGTTTCATACAGAGGCGTAAGTCCTATTTACTATATGTAACGTTAGGTTTACATTGTACTTACTTCTAACTCTGAGCTTAGAATATTGTTTCACTTTACTTTAGGGCTTGGTTCATTTTTAGCTCTACTGATCAAAGATCAGCAGAGCTTATGCCGTGGTGTGGTGTCCGTCTGTCCGTAAACATTTTTTTGTAGCGACTACTCCTCTGAAACTACTGGATGGATTTTCATGAAACTTTACAGCAAAAATTCATGATATGAAATCCAAGATGGCCACCAAAGCTCAAAATAGATTTTTAAAAAGTTTGTACATGTAGCGACTATTTCTTGAAAACTATAAGTGATATTGAGATGGGACTTTCTCTAAAATGATCAGCATGACATGATGTTGATCCTTGTCGAAAATTATTTTGATTCAGCATTAAACATGGTCACCAGCAGCCATCATTGTTTACATACAGTTTCATAATGAAAACTTGTAGCGACTACTCCTCTGAAACTACTTGACGGATTTTCATGAAACTTCACAGGAATGTTGCTATTGATGTCTAGTTGATCCTAGCAAAATTTCAGGCCAGCTGGAAATTCAAGATGGCTGCCACAGCTAAAAGTATATTTTTAAAAGACAAGTTTGTAGCGACACTTCTTAAAAACTATAAGTGATATTGATATATAGTGATATTGATATGGGACTTTTTCTAAAATGATCAGCATGAAACATGGCTGCATCTTTGTTTACATAAAGTTATATAGTAAAAGCGTGTATCGACTACTCCTCCGAAACTACTTGAAGGATTTTTATGAAACTTCACTGGAATGTTGCTCTTGATATCTAGTTGATCCTAGCAAAATTTCAGGTCGGCCGGAAATTCAAGATAGAGATTTTTAAAAAAACAAATTTGTAGCGACTACAACTATAAGTGATATTGATATGGGACTTTTTCTAAAGTGATCAGCATGACATGATTTTGGTCCTTGTTAAAAATTATTTTGATTCAACATTAAACATTATATAGTAAAAACTTGTAGCGACTACTCCTCTGAAACTACTTGACAGAGTTTCATGAAACTTCACAGGAATGCTGCTCTAGCTATCAAAAACCTATCAGTAGAGCTTCAAGGTCATTGACCTCTTGTTATAGGGAGAATCGTACTTATATATAGTCAGTTGAGTTTTTGGACATTTATAAAGCAAATATTAATTGTTCACGACTAACATTAAAAATTTAATATCTAAGAAGTTCTGATTAAAAGTGGGTATAGCAGGCTTGTTCAAGAAGAATCTAATCATTACTTATCATCTAATCTAACCAAAGTGGAGCGCTGTGGTCTAGTGGTAGAGCGTTGGACCTATGATCCAAATGTCGTGGGTTCGATTCCTGTCATTATCATATGCGTTGTGTCCCTGAGCAAAACACTTTATCTGCATTGCTTAGTACTGGTTCTACCCAGGAAGACATCGAGAGTGATTCAAATAAGTTCATAGAGCTTTCGTTACAATCAAAATTAGAATTCTCCAGAGATTTTGAATGGAATCGGGCGTAAAATGCTTAAATGAGCCCTGGGGGGAACCACCTACGAGAGCATGTATTAACGTGCAAAATGAATTGCCGTGTAAATAAGGGATCATTTTTAGGCTCATTCATTATGTTTACCGGTTAGGGGCCAGTTTCAGTCCAAGCCCAGTTTCCGTCATTCTCTCATTTAAAAACTTTTTTTACATTGCAAATTACTTACCCGGTGTTACTTATTGACAGACGTTTAGCACTGAAGATTGGAAACAGAAGAAACAACCAAAAAGTAAATAAGCGGTACAAAAACGAAAAGGGATTAAATTATTTAAAAACATAACACTGTTATGACGTCAGTTTTATCACGCAGTTAAAATATGCCGTGATAATATATTTTAACCAAAGGGAAGCAACTCGTACAACCTGTATTTGTTTGATTTGAACAGAGTTACCCATCATTACAGTGTTAATTGTCTAAAACATTATTACATTGGCGTTACCCAGCGCATTGTTATAGCGATCGAGGTGAATGATGGAACAATGCAAACATACAATTTTTAAAATGAAATTGTTGAATAGACTTGCAAATATGTTTTTAATTCATAAAATGTTACTGTATCATGACCTAGTTGAATCTATCACTTGATAAAAAACATGACGGAAACTGGGCTTGTAAACAAAATGATTTCACAGTTTTAGTCTATTTATAAAAAAGGTCACATGCCATTTCGGTAAGTTATATAAAACAAAATTCTTGGTGTCAAATTTCCAGGAAGAGGTAACCTAATAGAAAATGTAGTAAAAATTGTCAGGATACATATATTTGTCTGAAAAGTTAGTTTATGTTTTTATAAGTGACGGAAAGTGGCCCCCGACTAGTAGGCCATTTAGGATAGAAAATATGAAAATATCATTGTCAGTTTTAATTGGACCCCTAGACTCTCTTGATAAGCCCGATGTACCACATTTAAAGTTTGAATTAATCATTGTGTAAACACTTTTTTCTAAAAGGGTAACCTTGACACACATAGTTGTACATCAGACGGTAAAGTTCTCCCAGAGAGAGTTTAATGTAACATCGAACGTTTTGGTTTTGTATGTTACAGGAGTGTACGTCAGGGTCTGTTGTTTGCTATATCGATGATGTATCTAGCCGTACCACCACATGTATTGCTGGGAGACCTACAACAAGAAGTGTTCGAGTCCAAAAACTGGCTGGAAGGTAGTGTGTAGTTTATGCCAAACCTGCTTTCGGGGTTCTCGACTTATTGATCACTATGGCATCTAAATGTATGGGCCGCCTAATAACGCTCATGTCCATTGCAACAAATCCTGTTTTGTTCTTCTAGGATTTTTCATTGAATATCTTGACATCTCACATATTCTAATACAGCCGCACTATATAGCCTAGTTTAAAATATCTCGTTAAGGCCATAAAAAATTAATTACCTGGTTCTCAGGCCCGCCCGCATGTCTTTTTTTGGTGCCGCATTGCCGATTTTATCTCGAAAGTAATAAAAAAAAATTGGAAATGCGCTACCGAAATGTCGAAAAAAAGTTGCGCATCCAAGTTTGTTCCAGTTTTTACATGCAACTACCTCAGGGGAATCCCCTTGTGGGTAGACTGGTGCGCGGCCGACTATCTGCCGCTCTGCTCGCTAGCTTGTGAGTGTTGTAGTCGTACGGGTATCAATCTAGGAGAGTCAGACGCTTGAGACGCTTGGAACTAGTAGGTGCTACAGAACAGGCGATTTTTTCAAGCGTCTAATCGACAAAGTCTCACAACAACATGCAATAATGGCGGTGTCATCGAGTCGATTGAAGGTCATGCGTGATCTAATACAAATATACGGACTTATTGTGATCGAAAGAAGCATATAAAGTCGGGAAGAAATGATAAGGTAATGATTGACAATAGAGATGAGCTGATCCAACTGGTTATTGCACATGTATTTCGAGATATTTTGCATCAATACACGTATTGGAATTAAAAGTTTGGATAAAAAATAAATCGCCCGCGTGTCTGTTGACCACTGTAAAGTTGTAAAAAAAAATGTGCCCGCCTGCATCTCTTCTCAGAAAAAGTGGCCTGAGAACCAGGTAATTAATTGTTTGTGGCCTAAATTCAGCGATATATCACTGTAACGTTTGCAACGTTTGCCACGTTAGGAGAATAAGCAAGCAATGCGAAAGATATCACTGTAACGTTTGCAACGTTAGGAGAGTAAGCAAAGCAATGCTAAAGATTTCAGATGTGTGCGTTATTTTCACATTTTAGGGATATTAGAATAGAAATAGAACATCGTTTACGGTGAATTATCTTGTAATATATCACGGTTTGTCGTTTAATTGTAAAAAATAATTTCACTTGCGCTTCGGGCTTGTGAAACTATTGTTTACAATTGAACTCCCAACCGTGATATATTACACGATAATTCACTGTAAATGATGTTCTTTTAAGAAAAAATCGAGCTTTATCATTGTGTGCCTCTTGTCGACCCGACCGACTTTTTGCATAGTTTTCATATGACCAAATATGAAAAGTTTGGATTCCGGCAAGTGTGACTGATACTGCCTGGTGTCAGTTGTATGTATGTTATTTGTATTCACTGTAATAAGATGTCGCCATGTTTCTCCCATCCACTGCATGTAATATTTCAGATGTGATAGACAAGGATGTGGACACCCAGTGTAAAACATTGGCTGTACAGGCCCTGGTGCTGCTGGAGAACATTATTAAACAGGTAGAACACCCATCTTATTTTCATTTTTAGCTCGACTATTTTAAGAATAAGGAGAGGTATTATTGTACTTGGTGTCGGCATCATTTAGGTTAAAGTCTTTTGACAAGTCCAGTTATTTCTGTAACCACTGGTCATACATCAGTGAAACTTGAGTATGTGTTCAATACAGTCAAGAGCACTAATAGACACATGTTCCATAACTCTGTACTGCATGTTCCATAACTGCATTTTAGCAAAATGATGGCGCTTCTTCAACTTAGAATTTCTGGTTAAAGCGGTAGCCTGGTTTAAGATTGACTTTGAATAGTAGAGCGTACTGTCCTTCCAACAGCTCTTGCTAATTTGCTTGTTTACGTTTTATTACGCTTACTTGTATGTCAGCAACAACATTCTTTTAAGCTCATATGTAACACTGACAGATTTTTAAAGTCTGTCTTTGCTTATTAAACGCAAAATGAAATAATTTACGTTGTATTTGAAAGAATGGCAATTTCAAAAAGTGAAAACTCCTAGGTTCTGATGTTCTTTTCCCTTGTTCCCCATGAAAGACTTCACTTTTACTAAATACCGATAATTAGCAGTGTCAGCGGGTCATTTGTACAGTACCGATATTGTTGATATAACAGATATCTGACAACAAACCTTATAAAGTTATACCAAAATAGTAAAATATGATTTCCAAATCATTTGCTTTAAGTAACGCATGGGGAAATCAGGTGAAATAGTTTGATCAGGTAAAAGAGTTGGTGGTAATATTATATATAGAGGATCTTACATGAGTACTCATTCATTATTGAATTTATTAAACTAGTTGGCAAAGCAAAATTATATAATGCGAGTCTCTTGCCGAGCATAATATCATTTTTGCTAATGAGTTTAATAAATTCAGTAATAAAAGAGAACATGTTAGATTCTATTCATCACATAACTCACATATCGACTTTTATTGCATTTTGCCTGTCGCTTTAACACTTCAGAACACGTACATTAACGTGACGTTCATGACGTCATTAACGTTGTGTTATACCACTAGTGGAATATTGAAAATATTGAATGGTGTTATTACACTCCCACACCTTATGTTATGGGATAAATATATATATTACATTTCTTGTAAGGATTTAACGAAATTTCTGAGGTACATAAAAGTGATAAAACTACGGGAAAATAATTCCCTAGGGTAATATTTTCCACTAGACTGATGGTTTGAAACTTTTTTTACATTGTTTTCTTTGACTGTTTAAGTACGAACGAAATAATCGGCGCTTAAAGCTGCATGCGTAAGTGACATGAGACAATGTAACAACATGACGTAAAGTAGACAATGACATAATGTAGTTGTGTCAACGTCATGTTATCCATGTGCTTGATTTGTTTAATGCTAAACATTTTAATTCATATTGTCAAATGATTATAAATGAACTAGGATTGATAATAGATCCTCAAGAAAACTGTATATCATAGAATATCATAGAATTCAAGATATTTTGGTAAATTTATTCTCAATTTGTATAACTTCAATTCACTAATTGACATTCTTCAGTGCCATTGACAACACTGATTTGAGAAACAAGTATGTCTCTATGCGCTGGAAATAGTCTATTTTTTCATTTAAAGCAATAAAATTGCAGTCACACAAGGGGAGGGGAGCTTGTGTGACTAAAATGTGTCCAAATGGTAAAAACGACACACAAGATGTAAAAAACAGTCACGCGAGGTACGAACGTACACACAAAAAACAGACACACAAGTTTTCAGCCACACAGGCCTGATTTTGTGTACGTCCAATCATCAGTCCATCATGAAAACTTAGCATTGGCTATAACTTTCTCATTTCTTGATATTTCTTCATCAAACTTTCAATATAAACTCATCATGACAACTCGACATGACCATACTAAAATATGAAGGTCAAGGTCACACTGAAGATCATTATATATGGGTTAAATACTCGTTTTCAATATAAAGGTCAAGGTCACAAATATTTTTCTTCATGAAAACTTAACGTTGGCTATAACTTTCTCATTTCTTGATATTTCTTCATCAAACTTTTAATATGTACTCATCATGACAACACCGACATGACCATACTAAAATATAAAGGTCAAGGTCACACTGAAGGTCATTATATGGGTTAAATACTAATGTTTTTCTTCACGAAAACTTAATGTTGCCTATAGCTTTCTCATTTCTTGATATTTCTTCATCAAACTTTCAATATATACCCATCATGACAATATGACATGACCATACTAAAATATAAAGGTCAAGGTCACATTGAAGGTCATTATATCGGTTAAATACTCGTTTTTTCACGAAAACTTAACATTAGTTGTAACGTTTTCATTTCATCATCAAACTTTCAGTATATACTCATCATGACATTGACATGACCATACTAAAATATGAGGTGAAGGTCATTATATGGGTTAAATACACATATTTTCTTCACGAAAACTTAACGTTGGCTATAACTTTCTCATTTCTGGATATTTCTTCATCAAACTTTCAATATATACTCATCTTGACAATATTGACATGACCATACTAAAATATAAAGGTCAAGGTCACACTGAAGGTCATTATTTGGGTTAAATACTCGTTTTTTTCTTCACGAAAACTTAACGTTGGTTATAACTTTCTCATTTCTTGATATTTCTTCATCAGACTTTCAATATATACTTATCATGACAACATCGACATGACCATACTGAAATGTAAAGGTCAGGGTCACACTGAAGGTCATTATATGGGTTAAATACTCTTTTTTTTTTTTTCCTCACGAAAACGTTTGCTATAACTTTCTCAATTCTTTTTATTCTTTCATCAATCTTTCAATAAGTATGTACTTGTCATGACAACATCGACATGGCCATACTAAAATATTAAGGTCAAGGGCACACTGAAGGTCATTGTATGGGTTTAAAAAATACTCATTTTTTTCTTCGCGAAAACTTAGTCAGGCCAGTTTGTCAAGGTCATATATCTTGGTCCAAAAAACTTGTTATACTGACAAAGCGCAGACAGGCGACACAAGTGTTCCACGGAACACCTATCTAGTTTAATACATGATTTCTATGGCTTGTGAAAATACATCAGAATTAATAAACTCGTGCTAGCGCACTTGTTTTTTTATGCGCACGCATTTTCACGCGTGATAGAAATCCAATATTGAAAAACTCTTGGTAATTAAACTTATATATTATACACAGTCTGAATCATCTCCTTTGTGGGTCAAAATAGGCATAGTTCGGCTTTTAGAAATGACTTTTTAACAATCGTGTATTCATAAAAACACTCCCAGAACCTTATATCGAGCAACCCATACCAATGAGTTCTACATTAAATTTGATGGTTCTTGGAATTTCTTCATAGATCCATGAAAATTTAAAAATATGAAATTCACGAATTAGATTTACCATAATAAACAGTTATAATACATAATTTATTTAAAACTGTTTTAAAACTGTCTCTCAATTGTTTATTAAATTTTAAATGGGTTGCTGCGATTTTACTACACTCAACTGACTTTGTCCTCTCGTCTTGGTGACCTTGTCCTCAGGTAATTGATAACCGTCTCACAACTTGCCCAGTGGATTGCGTCTGAATATAAATTTTATTACCTGTCTTGTAAGCAAAAAAAGCGCACAATCTTTACCATAGTTTCTATAGAGCAAAATTATTTATGTGAATTGTAAATATTAAATAATTAAAATTAGTACTCCTCCAAAATCTAGACTTGCATTTATAGTTCTCATTATTTTCTTTCAGGAATTTATGATGGACTCTGAGAAGACTTGACCTTGTCCACATTAGGTCATGTTACTGAGGTCATTTGATGGCAAACTTGGAACCATTTTGATGGATGACGTTTTTGAGTATTCTCTTCCTGTTTTCAACTACGAGCATCACTTCCTATGGTCAATCACAAGTACATCCAAGGCACCAAGCTACTCTGCTTTGTATGTGACAGTCCAGACACTCAAAAGAAAGTTTGTCGGAAGGCAAATGCGAGGACAACTTGTTATATAAACAAACTGTATTCTTCCTGTGTTGGATTTCTGCGTTCACCACTAATCGTGGATGTTGACTGTGTTCCGTTCGGTTTACTTTGAATGTTCATTTGTGTGAAGATCTTGAATCTGACAGAGGAGATATCTTCTCATGGCGATGTACATCTCCTTGGGTGGGACATTTCCTTGGGTGGGACATTTTCTCTGGCAAAGAAGATAACGTCCCATGGATCTGTGCATTACCATCCTTGGGTGGATCATATCATTGAGTGGGACGTTTCATTAGGTGGGACATATCATTAGATGTATCATTAGGTGGGACATATCATTCGGTGGGACATTTCATTAGGTGGGACATTTCCTTGGATGGGACATTTTCTCTGACAAAGAAGATATCTTCCCATTGATCTGCATTACCGGTACCATCATATCATTGGGTGAGACATTTCATTAGGTGGGAACGTTCCTTGGACGGGGAATTTTCTTTGGCAAAGACAATATCTTCCCATGGTACTGTACATTGACATCTCCTTGGGTGGGACATTTCCTTGGATGACACATTTTCTCTGAAGAAGATATCTTCTCATGGATCTGTGCATTATCATCCATGTGTGTGACATATCATTGCGTGGCACATTTCATTAGGTGGACATTTTCTTGGGCGGGATATTTTCTTTGGCGAAGGCAATATCTTCCCATGGCGCTGTACATTGACATTTCCTTGGGTGGGACATTTGAATAATTGGGACATTTCCTTGAGTGGGACGTTTTCTTTGGCAAAGGCAATATCTTCCCATGGTGCTTTGCATTGACATTTTCCTTGGGTGGGACATTTCCTTGAGTGGGGCATTTCTTTTGGTGGGACGTTTCTTGGGTTTGATATTTCCTCGGGTGGGTCATGTCCTTGAGTGGAACATTTTCACAATGAATGTCTACAGGAACATGTTATAAAGAAGATAATGACCAGTAAAAGTATTCACACATTTGAAGAACATAACAAGAATAATGCATGCATTATATAATACTGATATGTTTAAGATAACGTGTTGCATACAATCCAGTTAAAGCAATAACAATAAAACTAATATGATATATTTCTACATGCTTGCTTTGTGTTATATAAATTAGTATTTACTCTTATGAAATAAGGCATCCAAAGAACGTGCAAAGTGTTTTATTCCCCACGAAGGAGTATGAAGTCGCTGTTTTCTCTGTCTGCCAGTTTGACTTAAAGATGAAATTTGTCCTAAATCAACAAATCCGTTGTTGACATGTTTTTAATTATTAAATATCATTATAAATACGATGTTTACTATGCTATTGATGTATGTTTAATGAAAATATGTTTTTAAAGATAAAAACCGAAAAGACGAACAGGCTTCGCTAAAAAATTGAAAAAAATCAAAGGGGGAAAACTCTTCCTCGTAAAACCGGAAGTGACGTCATTGGGAACAAAACGAAACCATTTGTACATAGGGAAAGAACGCAAAAACAGTATAGTGTGTGAAAATGTCGGAATTAAGCGACTATGATGTTGAGTCAGATGAAATGCCCATGATAAGACGGTTGCACAATGTGCATATTTACGATTTTGAGCCAGAATTCGTGTCTGAGGATGAAAATACCTCGGACTAATCAACCGATGAGGAAGTTGAACGCGGTGCAGGTGCAAATGAAGAGCTTGGTCGTGTTGGCATTGTTTTCATCGAAATTCTGACTGTAAGTCACCAGCAACGCTGCAATATCTCGGTACATTTACACTAAGCGCGAAATGCAGTATATTCCGAATGAATGGACATGGTCTAATATTTGTACATTAATACGAGCGTCAGATTATAAGGACTTTATTTTTACCGAAAAGTAGACATTGAAAAAAAATATTTAGAGTCTAGTAAGTATAATTGATAAATAGAATAAATAAATGAAACAGCATCTAATTTCTACAGTATTCTATATACCATAAGTCCCCGCCACCTCCAAACACTCTATAGTGGTGTATGAGATTCGGATTTGCAGTATGACGCGCTCTCCACGTGCCCCCAACTAACAATATACCACACACCGACTAATCAACTATTGCGGTGCCCTATTGAAGGACAGCCTAATCAGGGTATATACGTCGGTTTATGACAAAATCACGCAACATTTAGGGAAACGTAGTTTTATGATATGTCTACATTTCCTGTATTTTGCAATGCCGTGAGCGGTGTAATACCGCCGCGTTGATCCGCGTATTGCACAAGACGGATATATGATGCGTGAGAAACTAGTTCATCGCGCACGAAGAGCGAAAAATACTATGATCTAAATAATATACTCAAATGTATTATGAGATCGATAAAAAAAGACCTAACAGATCAAATTTTTGATTTAGAATATAAAGTATATATATATGCTTGTAAAGCACTTAGTTTACTTACTGCATGAGGTAAATGCCGTTATTGTTGTTGTTTTGTCATGCAACATTACTGAACTAATATAATAGCTAGTAACATTATCAATTTTCTGCCTTTTTATAGACATCCATGAAACATGTTTCATTATTTTCAAATCCAGAGACCGATATATAACTCTATATAAATCTATAACACTATTGGAAGAAGAAGGTGTATAATTTAAAAAAATACAAAAATACAAAATACTACAAAATATATATTCAAACAACGACACAGTGTTTATTTCACCGAATTCATTTACATTTATATGCTAAACCCTTTTAGCAATCTTTTGAAAAAGACGGCTACATTATATTAGCGCCGTTCACGTAAGACACATGCATCTAATTCAACAGCTAAACAATCACGATGTACAGATCTAAGACTATATACCTTTCTACAATTTATCATACACATACCCGAGGAATTGCTAAGATAACTGAACAAAAACTTCTATCCTACCTCAGTTAATAATTTATTCGTCAACGTCGGTCGAATCGGCGAATAAAACTTGCTCGGAGACAGCGGGGTTAGGCACTTCTCATTTTTGTAAGAAAATATTGTTGGTATCGCTGTTGTTTTTAATCTGCATGGCCGTTTGTCCTCCAAATTCAATGAAAATGAAACCAAAGGATGGACTTCCCACGAATCCAACTCAAAGTGTTTACTACAAACTCGCGCGTCTTTCGAAGGTTCCCATTTTTTTGACGCGACGGGCGCTTTTCATCTACAGCGGTCCACCCACACTTCAAATCTTAATCTATCATTAACCTGATTAGGAAAACGAAAGAAACTGATGTTATTAGATTTTCCTTTTTTATGCACACTTTGACACCCAGCTACAGCACACGGCATTTTTAACACGTACCATAAAACTTAATCCAACATAGACAATACTATACAACTCAATGCGACACCGCTAATCGTTTGGTACCAATGACGTCACAGGATCACGTGACACTTACCTGTCTTCAAAAAGGGCGAAACTCGAAGCGTGTGCGCTATGAATTAAAATTGGCTACTGTGAGAAAACGGGACAACAAATAAGTGTAATATTTGAACAGATTGTATATTATATACATATATTTCAGAATATATGCTCAAAAAACACGCTATATTTCACCTTTAATCATGTTTATTGACTTAATCATGTTGCTATTTAACATGAGAGTTATTTCCCTTGATATTTTTCCCCTAGGACAAAACTCATATGAAACAAATGTGGCAACATTTGAAGCTGCGCATAAATACCTATTATATATATGTATTTTGGGCGTTCTGGACCAAATCTCTCGCTTTGATCGAGTTTGGTCCAGAAACGCCCAAAATACATATATATGAAAAACTCTTACCACAGGTGCTGAAATAAGCTGATTCAGATTTATATTCTTAGAGTTTTTAATAAAAGTTGATTTTGTTAAAACTTCTTAGAAACTTAGGGTAGTGAAGATTGCAAGTTTAAATTATATAATTTGAAAAAGTTTTCAGTACCTAGATTTTTTTAATAGTTATCAAAATTACATCCAAAATCAAACAAAAAAATAGTAATCTTTATAATTATAAAATGTTTCTTTAATACAAAACAAATTTGTTGATTTGTTATCAAAATTTCTCTCAAATCAACGAATAAACACGAAATCAACAAAATATGATTTTCAAGGATTTTTTAGGAGAGAATTATATAATTTGATTTTTCCGCATCAAATTTCTATATGTCTCAGCCTAATACATTCAACAATATATGGCTTTACTACTTCCCAGTATCTATGTTTTAATCTTACTATATGGGCGCCACAACCAACACATATTTGATATTTTGCACTTGTACCTTTTTCACATTTTAGACACGGTAACACTTTACTTTGCTTTGCTCTATATTTATGTAAACTGCAATAGTTTGAATCTTTTATTGTTTTATTTTTACAAGGCTCGTGATATCCAACTTTGAGAAATGGACAAATGTTTTTAGTGCTTTCTATTTGATTTTTCTGGTTTTTAGCTCGACTGATCAGAGATCAGCAGAGCTTATGCCGTGGTGCGGCGTCCGTCTGTCCGTCCGTCTGTCCGTAAACTTTTATTTGTAGCGACTACTCCTCTGAAACTACAGTATGGATATTCATGAAACTTTACAGAAATGTTGCCCATGAAGTCTAGTTGATCCTAGCAAAAATTCATGTTGATGTGAAATCCAAAAGGCCGCCAAAGCTAAAAATATATTTTTAAAATACAAGTTTGTAGCGACTACTTCTTGAAAACTATAAGTGATATTGATATGGGACTTTTTCTAAAATGATCAGCATGATATGATGTTGGTCCTTGTCAAAAATCGTTTTGATTCGACGTTAAACATGGATGCCAGTGGCCATCTTTGTTTACATAGAGTTATACAGTAAAAACTTGTAGCGACTACTCATCTGAAATTACTTGGCAGATGTTCATGAAACTTTACAGGTATGTTGCTCTTGATGTCTAATTGATCCTAGCAAAATTTCAGGTCGGCCAGAAATTCAGGATGGCCGCCACAGCTAAAAATAAATTTTTAAAAAATAAGTTTGTAGCGACTACTTCTTGAAATAAGTGATATTGATATGGGACTTTTTTTTAAAATGATCAGCATGACATGATGTTGATCCTAGTCGAACATTATTTTGATTTGACGTTAAACATGGCTGCCAGTGGCCATTTTTGTTTACATAGAGTTATATAGTAAAAACTTGTAGCGACTACTCCTCAGAAACTACTTGACAGATGTTCATGAAACTTCACAGGAATTTTGCTCTTGATGTCTAGTCGATCCTAGAAAAAGTTCAGGCTGGCTGGTTCCCCGTGTGGTTCTCGGGGGCCCTGTTTGGTCACGGGGCAAAGAATAGGGCCACTGCAGATCCCTTTGGAGGGATAGGCAGAGGGGTAGAATCCCCCCAAATTCATGTTCATTTTATCATTTTTTGTTCATGTTCATTAAAGGTCTTCATCATGATCCCTGCATTGTTTCAGGTGCTATCTCGCTTGCATCAAAAGAGCAGTGGCAGAAAAACAATAACGTGGCTCCAGCGTAAATGGAGTTCCTAAGATAGAATTTGCAGCAACTCTGCAGTTCAGGGTGAGAAGGTTCTAGGCCCATTTTCCATATTTTATCTCGATGTACATGGAAGATGAGCCTGGCATGTTCATGCCTTTTAGGCGCCATATAACCTTTTCATGTGTTGGTGCGCCTTAAAACCCCAATTCAATTCAGGCTGGCCGGAAATTCAAGATGGCCACCACGGCTAAAAATAGATTTAAAATAAATAATTTATAGCGACTACTTCTTGAAAACTGTAAGTGATATTGATATGGGACATTTTCTAAAATGATCAGCATGACATGATGTTGATCCTTGTCGAAATTTATTTCGATGGGACTTTAAACATTGCTGCTAGCGGCCATCTTTGTTTACATAGATTTATATAGTAAAAACTTGTAGCGACTACTCCTTTGAAACTACTTGACAAATTTTTATGAAACTTCACAGGAATGTTGCTCTTGATGTCTAATTGATCCAAGAACTTTTTAGGTTGGCCGGAAATTCAAGATGGCCACCACGGCTAAAAATAGATTTTCAAAAAACAAGTTTGTAGCGACTACTTCTTGAAAACTATAAGTGATATTGATATGTGATTTTTTCTAAAATGATCAGCATGACATGATGTTGGTCCTTGTCGAAAATCGTTTTGATTCGATGTTAAACATGGCTGTCAGCGGCCATCTTTGCTTACATAGCGTTATCTAGTAAAAACTTGTAGCGACTACTCCTCTGTAACTACTCGACGGATTTTCATGAAACTTCACAGGAATGTTGCTCTTGATCCTAGCAAAATTTCAGGTCGGCCGGGAATTCAAGATGGCCGCCACGGCTAAAAATAAATTTTCAAAAAACAAGTTTGTAGCGACTACTTCTTGAAATCAAAATCAATCAGTAGAGCTTCAAGGTCATTGACCTCTTGTTCATTTTCTTTTTTTTGTTATAATAAATATATATATATTTTTTTTAAAAATATTTTTAAATATATATAAACAAATATGAGTACTGAATACGTGAAATACATTTTAAAATTACACCCGGATGGATTAATTAATATTGATCAGCTTAGAAAGGGGCTAGATGTTCTTAAAGAGCCTGAAATTTCAAAGGGAACTCCAAAAGAGGTTAATTCTCAAACATTGGAGAATTTACGCAAGAGACGACGTGCTAAAAAACAACGTAAACGAGAAAAGCAGAAATATGATAAATTACAAGAAAATGTTATAAATGAACAAAAGCAGAAATATGCTAAATTACAAGAAAATGTTATAAGTGAACTAAAACAAGGTTTTAAAGATAGAAAATTAAAACTGGTTGACAATCCAATAAGTGGCTATTTCAAAGCATACGAGATATCTGTCGAGGGATACAAAGACCCTCAAAACCTATTCCGTGATAAGAAATTTATTATCACAAAACAAATCAGCAAAGAGCTGACAGAGACGAATGGATTAAAGTTTCAATTAGGCCTCACTGTAAATCTATTCAAAGATGATAGTGCTACCAAAAAATACACTACAGCAGTATTACACAGCGAACAAAATGCAATTTTAAACTCTGAAAAAAGAAATGAGTTTTACGATGAATCATCTGCATATATACAAGAGGGCCTTGAAAGATTTACAAACACAGCATCAGGATTGGAGATTGATCACTGTGTTAAGTTTTACTTGAATATTGCAAAGTATGAACCATTAAAAGGTTTTCATATATTTGTCTGCCCAAAGCATTAGCTGACAAGAAAGCAATAATAAACGTAAAATACAATGATGATAAATGTTTGTTTCATGCAATAAATTCTGCTATTAACCCTGTCACAGATCATACTGACAGAGTATCAAAGTATCCCGATATATCGTTTTTAAAAAAAGATGACATTGACTTTCCCACTCCAATTTCTCAAATATATAAAGTAGAAAAACAAAACAACCTTGCTATCAATGTTTTTGGATATGTTCTAAAAGGAAAAAATAAAAAGATAAGTCTTTTTTCATATAAAATATCAGAACAACCAAAGGAAATGAAAAGAATTAATCTGCTTTTAATATGCGAAGATGTTGAGATTGAAGGGGAGGAAAAGGATGAAAAGGATGAAGGAATTATAAATGACAACAATAACTCTGATGATGATTCCAACTATGAGGAAAATGTAGATGACAGCTATGACCCTGATGATAATCCCAACTATGAGGAAAATGTAGATTACAGCTATGACCCTGATGATTATCCCGACGAACCAAAAAAATTAACAACAAAATATCACTATTGCTGGATTAAAAATCTGAATAGACTACTCTATGACCAAAACAAACACCATGGTCAAACTTACTTCTGCGATCGTTGCCTTCACGGCTTTTCTGGGAAAGGACTACTCACCAAACACAAAGAAGACTGATGGTATCAACAAAAATTCTTGCAAAATAGAAATGCCGCAAGAAGGTAAAAATCACATAAAATTTAAAAATCATCAAAATCAAATGCCTATGCCTATGCTGATTTTGAGAGTATAATAAAACCACATTCAATCAAATTTGGAAATAAATCTGAAATTCAAAATATACACGAAGCGTGTGGATTTGGATACCAAGTTGTTAGATATGATGGTAAAGTCGAAGAACCTGTTATTTACAGAGGTGAAGATGTTGTTGAAGTGTTTTTAAATCACCTAGAATGTGAGAAGAGCAACATCAACAACACTTTTGCTCACCCAAAACCATTAATCATGACGCAGCAAAATGAGGAAGATCATAAAAAAGCAACACACTGTTGGATATGCGAGAATGAAATAGGTAGGAAATGTGGTAAAAACTGTAAAGTAAGAGACCACTGTCATTTTACAGGTGAATACAGAGGCGCAGCACATAAAAACTGCAACCTAAAACTAAAACTAAAACCAGATAAAACGACCATCCCTGTTGTATTTCATAATCTCAAAGGATACGATAGTCATCTCATTATGCAAAAAATACATACATGACCTCTTGTTCATTTTCTTTTTTTTGTTATAATAAATATATATATATATTTTTTAAAAATATTTTTAAATATATATAAACAAATATGAGTACTGAATACGTGAAATACATTTTAAAATTACACCGGGATGGATTAATTAATATTGATCAGCTTAGAAAGGGGCTAGATGTTCTTAAAGAGCCTGAAATTTCAAAGGGAACTCCAAAAGAGGTTAATTCTCAAACATTGGAGAATTTACGCAAGAGACGACGTGCTAAAAAACAACGTAAACGAGAAAAGCAGAAATATGATAAATTACAAGAAAATGTTATAAATGAACAAAAGCAGAAATATGCTAAATTACAAGAAAATGTTATAAGTGAACTAAAACAAGGTTTTAAAGATAGAAAATTAAAACTGGTTGACAATCCAATAAGTGGCTATTTCAAAGCATACGAGATATCTGTCGAGGGATACAAAGACCCTCAAAACCTATTCCGTGATAAGAAATTTATTATCACAAAACAAATCAGCAAAGAGCTGACAGAGACGAATGGATTAAAGTTTCAATTAGGCCTCACTGTAAATCTATTCAAAGATGATAGTGCTACCAAAAAATACACCACAGCAAAATTACACAGCGAACAAAATGCAATTTTAAACTCTGAAAAAACAAATGAGTTTTACGATGAATCATCTGCATATATACAAGAGGGCCTTGAAAGATTTACAAACACAGCATCAGGATTGGAGATTGATCACTGTGTTAAGTTTTACTTGAATATTGCAAAGTATGAACCATTAAAAGGTTCTTCATATATTTGTCTGCCCAAAGCATTAGCTGACAAGAAAGCAATAATAAACGTAAAATACAATGATGATAAATGTTTGTTTCATGCAATAAATTCTGCTATTAACCCTGTCACAGATCATACTGACAGAGTATCAAAGTATCCCGATATATCGTTTTTAAAAAAAGATGGCATTGACTTTCCCACTCCAATTTCTCAAATATTTAAAGTAGAAAAACAAAACAACCTTGCTATCAATGTTTTTGGATATGTTCTAAAAGGAAAAAATAAAAAGATAAGTATTTTTTCATATAAAATATCAGAACAACCAAAGGAAATGAAAAGAATTAATCTGCTTTTAATATGCGAAGATGTTGAGATTGAAGGGGAGGAAAAGGATGAAAAGGATGAAGGAATTATAAATGACAACAATAACTCTGATGATGATCCCAACTATGAGGAAAATGTAGATGACAGCTATGACCCTGATGATAATCCCAACTATGAGGAAAATGTAGATTACTGCTATGACCCTGATGATTATCCCGACGAACCAAAAAAATTAACAACAAAATATCACTATTGCTGGATTAAAAATCTGAATAGACTACTCTATGACCAAAACAAACACCATGGTCAAACTTACTTCTGCGATCGTTGCCTTCACGGCTTTTCTGGGAAAGGACTACTCACCAAACACAAAGAAGACTGTGATGGTATCAACAAAAATTCTTGCAAAATAGAAATGCCGCAAGAAGGTAAAAATCACATAAAATTTAAAAATCATCAAAATCAGATGCCTGTGCCTATGCTGATTTTGAGAGTATAATGAAACCACATTCAATCAAATTTGGAAATAAATCTGGAATTCGAAATATACACGAAGCGTGTGGATTTGGATACCAAGTTGTTTGATATGATGGTAAAGTCGAAGAACCTGTTATTTACAGAGGTGAAGATGTTGTTGAAGTGTTTTTAAATCACCTAGAATGTGAGAAGAGCAACATCAACAACACTTTTGCTCACCCACTAACCATTAATCATGACGCAGCAAAATGAGGAAGATCATAAAAAAGCAACACACTGTTGGATATGCGAGAATGAAATAGGTAGGAAATGTGGTAAAAACTGTAAAGTAAGAGACCACTGTCATTTTACAGGTGAATACAGAGGCGCAGCACATAAAAACTGCAACCTAAAACTAAAACTAAAACCAGATAAAACAACCATCCCTGTTGTATTTCATAATCTCAAAGGATACGATAGTCATCTCATTATGCAAAAAATACATACAATGTCAAGTAATATTACATGCATCCCAAACAACGCTGAAAAATATATATCATTTAGCGTTGGACAACTCAGATTTTTGGATAGCTTTCAATTTATGGCTTCATCCCTGGAAAAAATGGTTGATGCAACAGACAAATTTGATTTTAAAATTACTAAAAATCAGTTTGGGGAACAAACAAATTTACTTTTGCGAAAAGGTGTTTATCCATACGAATACATGTACAGTGTGGAAAGATTAAAGGAAACACAATTGCCACCTATAGAATGTTTTTACAGCAAACTTACCGATGAAAGTATAAGTCCCTAGGCTTACGAATATGCTCAAAAAATATGGAAAGAGTTTAACTGTAAAACTCTTGGAGACTATTATGCTCTCTATCTAAAAACTGATGTAACTCTGTTAGCAGATGTATTTCAAACTTTTAGAAAAACATGTATGAATGCATACAAACTTGATGCTTTACATTACAATACAGCACCTGGATTATCTTGGGATGCTTTACTTAAACATTCAAAAATAGATTTAGAACTTTTTACAGACATTGACATGCACTGATTTACAGAAAAAGGTATGTGTGGAGGAATAAGTATGGTATCAAAACGATATGCCAAAGCAAACAATCCACATGTAGCTGATTATAATCCTAACGAGGAAAACAACTACTTAATGAATCTGGATGAAAATAATTTTTACGGATGGGCAATGAGTCGGCCACTTCCATATTCTGGCTTTAAATGGTTAACAAAAGGTAAAACGGGATTAGGATTTAAACCCCCAAAACCGTGCCCTGGCAAAGGACAAATACAGTTGATTTGGAATATCCCAAAGAACTCCATGAAGCTCACAATGACTATCCGCTTGCACCGGAAAGATTAGCAGTGAAAAAAGAATGGTTGTCTGAATAATAGCATGATAAATATAGAACAACTAGTCCCCAATCTTATGGACAAAGAAAAATATGTGTTACATCACAAAAACCTGCAACTGTATTTAAATTTGGGCATGAAACTAAAGAAAATACACATATTAGAATTTAATGAAAAACCATGGATGGCATCATACATCAGTCTAAACACAGAACTTAGGAAAAAAGCTAAATCAACCTTTGAAAAAGATTTTTACAAACTTATGAACAACTCTGTGTTCGGTAAGACAATGGAAAATATACGCAAGCGGATTGATATAAAACTAGTCAGAACTGACGGCTCTAAAAATAAAAAATAAGAAAAATACTAGCCAAACCCAACTTTAACAGGTGGATACAATTTTCAGATGAATTGTCAGCATAACATGTAAACAAAACAATAATAAAATTAAACAAACCAATCTATGTTGGGATGTCAGTATTGGATTTATCAAAGTACATGATATATGACTGGTACTATAATACCCTAAAGAAAAGATACGGAGATAACTGTAATTTATTATACACAGACACTGACAGCTTGCTGGTAGATATCAAAACAGAAGATGTGTACAAAGACATGGCTAAAATGAAAGATGAGTATGACTTGAGTGATTATCCGCAAAACCATCCACTGCACGATGATACAAATAAAAAAGTAATAGGCAAGATGAAAGATGAGTGTGCTGGTGTTCCTATAGTTGAGTATATTGGATTAAGACCCAAACTATATTCTATTTTGAGAGCGGATGATCAGATTATTAAACAAGAGGGCCATGATGGCCCTATATCGCTCACCTGAGTAAATTTGAACCATTACAAGAGAAGAGGGCCAAGATGGCCTTAAAGCGATCACCTGAGTACTGGCACATTATCAAACTAATTCGAAATCTTATGGTCATATACAATCTGTGCAAGTTTGGTTAAGATTGTTCAAGAAATGTGGACTCTGTTGTATATAACAACATTGATATAGACAGTTTAAGACTCTGACAAAGTTTGGTAAAGATCAAATACAAAATGAAGGTGCTCGAGAGTAACACCTTGGGCAGAGCCAAATGTGACCCCAGGGCTACATGTAATATATGAGAGCTGTGTGACTTGTGGTTTTAGAGAAGAAGATTTTTTCAGTTTTTCCCTATACAAGTCTATGTAAAACGTGACCCCTGGGGCAGGGTCCAATGTGAATCCAGGATCACCATTTGAACAAACTTGGTAAAGGACCATGAGAGTATAGTAAAAGCAAAATATTAAACCTCTGGCTCTTGTAGTTTCAGAGAAGAAGACTTTAATGTGTTTCCTATATACGTCTATGTAAAACTGTGACCCTCGGAGTGGTGTCAAATTTTACCCCGGGGTCACCATTTAAACAAACTTGGTCGAGGACAATTATCTTATAGTAAATGCAAAATATTAAACCTCTGGCTCTTGCAGTTTAAGAGAAGATTGTTTTTTTCCTATATATATGTCTATATAAAACTGTGACCCCTGGGGTGTGGCCAAGTTTGAAACCAGGGTCACCATTTGAACAAACTTGGTAGAGGACCATAAGCTTATAGCAAATGCAAAATATTAAACCTCTGGCTCTTGCAGTTCCAGAGAAATAGATTTTTTAAGTTTTTCCCTATACATCTCTATGTAAAACATGTGACCCTTGGGGCGGGGCCAAATGTGACCCGAGGGTCACCATTAGAACAAACTTGGTAAAGGACCATAAGCTTATAGTAAATGCAAAATATCAAACCTCTGGCTTTTGTAGTTTCCGAGAAGATTTTTTAATTTTGTTTCCTATATAAGCCTATGTAAAACTGTGACCCCTGGGGCGGGGACAAATTTGACACTAGGGTCACAATTTGAACAAACTAAGTAGAGGACCATAAGCTGATGCTACATGTAATACATGAGAGCTCCGTGCCATGTGGTTCCAGAGAAGAAGATTTTTTTCAGTTTTTCCCTATAAAAGCCTATGTAAAACTGTGACCCGCGGGGCGGGCCAAATGTGACCCCTGGGTCACCATTTGAACAAACTTGGTAGAGGACCATAAGCTTATAGCAAATGCAAAATATTAAACCTCCGGCTCTTGCAGTTTCAGAGAAGAAGATTTTTTAAGTTTTCCCCTATACATGTCTATGTAAAACATGTGACCCTTGGGGCGGGGCCAAATGTGACCCGAGGGTCACCATTTGATCAAAATTGGTAAAGGACCATAAGCTTAAAGTAAATGCAAAATATCAAACCTCTGGCTCTTGTAGTTTCCGAGAAGAAGATTTAAAAAAAATATATATATATGTAAGTCTATGTAAAACTGCGACCCTCGGGGCGGGAATAAATTTGACCCCAGGGTCACTATTTGAACAAACTTAGTAGAGGACCATAAGCTGATGCTACATGTAATACACGAGACCTCTGTGCCTTGTGGTTTCAGAGAAGAAGATTTTTTAAAGTTTTTTCCTATATGTCTATATGAAAAACATGCAAAATCTCAATATCCAAACTTTGGACCCCCGGAGCACGGCCATTTTTGACCCCGGGGACTTCATTTGAACAATCTTGATAGTCGAGGCGTTGGCGATCATTTTAAAAGAAAAACTGTTGAAATCTGTCCAGCTGTTCTTGAGAAGAAGATTTTTTAAGGTTTCGATTATATATGGTAATGGTGGCCATCTTGGATTTCGCGCTGACCTAATTTTAACAAATCTAAAAAGCATTCATCTCAGAATCATACACATGAAGTTTGGTCAAAATTGGCCATGCGGTTTCTGAGGAGAAGTCGTTTGAAGCAAAAGTTAACGACGGACGACGGACGACGACGACGGACGACGGACGACGGACGAAGAGTGATCCCAATAGCTCACCTTTGAGCCTTCGGCTCAGGTGAGCTAAAAAGCAAAGGGTGTGAAAAAATATGTAATCAAAAAACATATAAACTTCGAAAACTACAAGGATGCATTGTTTAACAAGAAAAAATACACCCATGAAATGAATATGATACGCTCAATAAAGCATGAGATATATGTTATAACAGTAAACAAAGTAACACTGTCACCATTTTACTCTAAAAGATACATAGCACCAGACGGTATCACGACATACGCGTTTGGGTATCAGCAGGAACAATAAGTAGTTCTTCTTTGACAATACCTCTCTGTGGCGCTGGTGCTTTCAAATAATATACTCTTATACCTTGCGTCACCATTTAACTATTAATCCTGTGAATATCTACACTCCACATTGGATCAGTTGCTCTGCGTCTTCCACCCTCTTGTTCCCCAGGTTGATATAAATATCTTACACTGGCATTCATACAGATAGGATCTTCTTTTAATGTTTTTATTTCAACAGGAGGAGGCTTTTTTGTCTCCACATTTATTGCTTTATAATCTTTTTAACCACTCTCTGTTGCATTTTTGCGAATCTATTTCCTTAGCATACTGATATCCAAACAATCTTTCAGCTAATGTTCTGTTAAATCTTTCCACTATAGCTTGGTCTCTGTGTATTTCTGTTTTGCCTCGTCTGATATTTACATTGTGTTTTACCATCAACTGCGATACTGCACCCATGAATTCTCTGCCTGGATCCATTTGTAATAACTTTGGATATTTTAGATGCCGGCTGTATATATTCTCAAATGCTTTGGCAACTTCTTTACTATCCTTGGAAGTCATTGGCTCTGCTTCTTTGTATCTACTCGCAATATCAACCACTGTCAATGCATATTTATATGTCTTGCGTCCAAAAGTGTCATGCGGTAAAAATAACAAATCAGCTTGATGCACTCCATTCTTAGTAGAAACATCAAACCTGGGTCTAATTATTTTCTTTGGCGCGGGTAAATAAATCGGCCACACAGCTTGTTTCTTTAAAAATTCTAATGCCTGTTTCTCACTGACACCAGCCTCTTTTGCCAATTTTTTAACTCCTAAGTAACCTCTCCAAAATCCTGTAATAAATATTTTCCTTTTTTTTTCTATTAAAGATTAAAATATATATAACTATAAAGGAAAAAAATGGAACAAATCACAACGGCACAATTTG
This sequence comes from Cyrtodaria siliqua, assembly GCA_037043455.1. NCBI lineage: Eukaryota > Metazoa > Mollusca > Bivalvia > Adapedonta > Hiatellidae > Cyrtodaria > Cyrtodaria siliqua. The sequence continues at coordinate 5,545 of JAWPHD010019888.1, read as the reverse complement.
ATAAACTGCTCAAAGAGCAAAATCAATATAGCACGAAGAAATGGACAGAATTGGAAATAAAAAAAATATACACTACTACAGATACAAAAATACTGGATATTGAGCATGGTCCATCCAAGGGTCCATCCATGATATTGACATTATAAGATAACGGTGAAGTATGGGCGCCTGATCATCTCAGAAAAAGAATAGAGAAGATAAATAAAAATGCTAAACCACCATATTATATTCGACCACTTGGGAAAAAAATATGTAAGAACAACACAAACAATATGTTTAATGCATATGACTTAGTCATTCCAAAGTAAGAACAACAAAAAAAAGTATCATGCATATGACTTAGTCATTCCAAAGAAATTATAGTTTTTAGCTCGACTGATCAGAGATCAGCAGAGCTTATGCCGTGGTGCGGCGTCCGTCGTCCGTCCGTCTGTCCGTAAACTTTTATTTGTAGCGACAACTCCTCTGAAACTACGTGATGGATATTCATGAAACTTTACAGAAATGTTGCCGATAAAGTCTAGTTGATCCTAGCAAAAATTCTTGTTGATGTGAAATCCAAGATGGCCACCAAAGCTAAAAATAGAGTTTTAAAATACAAGTTTGTAGCGACTACTTCTTGAAAACTATAAGTGATATTGATATGGGACTTTTTCTAAAATGATCAGCATGACATGATGTTGATCCTTGTCAAAAATCGTTTTGATTCAACTTTAAACATGGCTGCCAGCGGCCATCTTTGTTTACATAGAGTTATATAGTAAAAACTTGTAGCGACTACTCCTCTGAAACTACTTGGCGGATTATCATGAAACTTTACAGGAATGTTGCTCTTGATGTCTTTTTGATCCTAGCAAATTTTTATATCTGCCAAAAATTCAAGATGGCCGTCACAGCTAAAAATAGATTTTTAAAAAATAAGTTTGTAGCGACTACTTCTTGAAAACTATCAGTGATATTGATATGGGACTTTTTCTAAAATGATCAGCATGACATGATGTTGATCCTTGTGGAAAATTATTTTGATTCGACGTTAAACATGGCTGCCAGTGGCCATCTTTGGTTACATAGAGTTATACAGTAAAAACTTGTAGCGACTACTCCTCTGAAACTACTTGACGGATGTTCATGAAACTAAACAGGAATGTTGCTCTTGAAGTCGAGTTGATCCTAGAAAAATTTCAGGTCGGCCGGAAATTCAAGATGGCCACCACAGCTAAAAATAGATTTAAAATAAATAAGTTTGTAGCGACTAATTCTTGAAAACTATAAGTGATATTGATATGGGACTTTTTCTAAAATGATCAGTATGACATGATGTTGATCCTTATGGAAAATTATTTTGATTCGACGTTAAACATGGCTGCCAGTGGCCATCTTTGGTTACATGGAGTTATATAGTAAAACCTTGTAGCGACTACTCCTCTGAAACTACTTGACTTATGTTCATGAAACTTCACAGGAATGTTGCTCTTAATATAATGTCTAATTGATCCTAGCAAAATTTCAGGTCGGCCGGAAATTCAAGATGGCCGTCACGGTTAAAAATGGATTTTCAAAAAACAAGTTTGTAGCGACTACTTCCTGAAATCAAAATCAATCAGTAGAGCTTCAAGGTCATTGACCTCTTGTTTAATTTATTTTTTATTAAATCAATTTATACGCCACAAATCCAGTTGCAGCCATGCCCACCACAATAAACATAATCTCTCTATTCTGTTGATCCGGAGATGGTGTATAAAAATCACTCAACTTAGGCTCCGGTTCCAAAAGCAACTGTTTACCAGTTATATAATAATACTGCTTCATAGCCTGGTCCACATCATCAAAAGTTTGCTCTGCATGATGCTCCTTCTGCAGTTGTTTATTAATAAAATCTAATCTCTGTTCTTTTTTTATTCCACGCCGCTTGTGCTGCTTCCAATTGTTCTACGGCTTTGTCATGCCTTTGTCTTTCCTCATCTGAATGACTTCCCATTTTTGAAAATAGATAATTTGAACCGCTAAACGCCAATGCGTTTGTTAATGCGCCACCGATCATCATTGCTACTGCGCTCGCCATTTTTTTATATAGTATAATTTTTTTAAATTTCTTCATAATATCCGCAGGAATAATAACTTGCTTAATCAACATATCCCTCGTAGCCATTGCTAACAGTATATCTATGGACAGCATCCCAACATCTCCCATATTAAAATCCACTTTTGGAGCTGGTCTTTTTAGTAGTTTTTTGCCAATCTCAGAATATCCAATAGTTAAAAATGTTTCCACTCCAGCGCGATACAGCATATTTGCAATTTGTTTTCCGTCAATACATGTTGCCATTTTTTTTATATGATTGTTTTTTTTTAAAATAAATTATTAAGAATCAAACGGGTCTTTTGGTAGTGTTGCTCCACAACCACGTGGCAACAGGTTGTGGAGCAACAGGTTGTGTAGCAACATATTTCTTGTTATAAATATACCAACCTAACCCAGCAATGCCTAAATAAAATAATTTGTATACATTTATTTCGATTTTTTCTGGTTTCTCTTCACCTATTGTTATCTTTGTTATTTCATCTTGCTTTGCATCTCTTGCATCTTGCTCTACCTGAAGCAAACGCTTTGCCTTCCTTGCTGCCGCTATCTTTTTCCCAGCCTCTATTCGTTTTTTTTTTTTACTTTTTGTTGTTCAACATGTTGTGTATCAGGTTGTGTATCAACAGGTTGCGTATCACTCTCTTGGTTCTCCATCATTTATATTATCTGTATTTTTATTTTTATTAAAATCAATATGTCTAACAGTTGTCAGTATCGCTGTAAATGGCGCTAAGCACATCCCATACCTGTAATACAACTCACAACAAGCACTTGTTAAAGCATGATTAATAAATGGGTCTTCCTCCAAATCTTCTATCAGTTTTGGTGGATTGATTACATTGAAATATGTTGATACTCCCATCACATACAAGTTAATAAAAGAATTGCCTAAAGTCTTGGTCATACTTGCCCCAAGCCGTGCTTCATATCTGCAGTAAAGTTTGTTAATTTCATCCGGGGGCATGCTATTTATAATCGTGAGTTGTATGTCTCTACCCAAATATTGACGGCTACCACCGCCAGCCACTATGGCTGATAATCTTTCTTTTTTTGTTTCTTGTTGCTTTGATTCATCTGTGAAACGTTCCGTGAAACCTTCTGTTATGATATCTTGTAATAGTTCTTCCGCATTCATTTTTATATTATTAATTTTATTTTTTATCTTGGAATACATATAAAATACAAAACAACCAGCTGCGATATTCACCACGCAACTAGTAATTGTTAGTATTGTTAATAGCATTTTTTTTTATTAGCATTGTTAATTTGCTGCAAGCATTGCTATTAGCATTGCTACTTTGCTATGAGCAATGCTATAAGCATTACTAATTTACTATGAGCAATGCTATAAGCATTACTATATTTCCCGATATTTCCATTATATTTTCATGCTAGTATTGCTATTAACATTGCTACTTTGCTGTTAGTATTACTATTAGCAACAAAGCAATGCTGTTAGAAAAAAAGCATTGCTAACAGCAATGCGTAAGAAATTATTCAACCCAATAGCCAGTTGGTTGGTCAGTCCTCAAAATTAACTTGGAATATTTAGTCTTTGCTAAAGCTTTTCTTATTCGGGTTCTCTCCTCCAGCGTCGGAATAACATCATTCTCTCTCAAACAATTTTCATAACTATCTCTGTCCTTGGTGTAAAACATACACAACCATTTTGCTTGCTCCCTCAAATCTTTCAATACAGAATTATATCTCTGTGAAATGACCCACACTGATTGTTTGGCGTGACGACCAGAGAATGCCAACTCTGATAACATATCTTTTTTCTTTGTTAATTCTTTTGTGGCGGAGCAATCATCAATGATGTATAATGTGGGCTTGACGCAACAGTTCTTGTAGCATTTCTTTGCCGTTGCTGACGGGATTGACAATTGTTATTTTTTATCTCTCGGGTGTCTTATATCACCTATCCGGGGTCTATTTTTATAAGCCTCGTTCCACTTTATAGTCGGACACAATATAATTATATGTTCAAAAACTCCAACATACTCTTGTTCAAGTATGTCAAGAACAAACTCTGTTTTACCGCAGCCTGTCTGACCACAGATAATAGCACTGTGTGGATATTTAGGATATTTTTGTTTGAACAAACTAGTATCGTACTTCTTTGAATCTTTTATCTTCGAAATTGATTTTCGCATCTTGTATTATATATATATAAATATTTAAAGGTTGATCTGCTTCTGCTTTTTTTATTTATTAGTATCGTTATGCCTTCACTGCCGTTTTTTATTTTTCTTCCACTGCCGTGTAATAAATTGTCATCGCATGTTCTAAGTCAAGCCACAAAGCATATGATTTTGTTAGATAGGTCTTAAGAGAAACATTGGTAAAGCATAAGTCCCTCGCCACTATGTCTGTCTCTCTGTTTCTTTTTGATGTTAAGGCAAAATATTTGTTGATTTCATCCCATTGTTGATATGCCTTCATGCCCTGGCTATACAACTGATTTGGTACACCCTCTATTGTCATTTCAACCTTTTCAATCTTTGGGTTGTAAAATAATTCCGTGTCTGTTCTGTCTGGGTCTTCAAACAGCATTAAAATACCTTTCATGCTTAGTGCTGGTACATTAATGTTGATATTCCAAAGGGTATCAGATTTGTTTGCTTTTATTTTTCTATGTCGCAAGATACGATCATACATACATGTCATCTTACCATTGATTTGCTGTATTATTTGTTCGGTTAATCTAACATCACTAACCATATCAAATTCCAAGCAAATATGTTTTTTTACATAAGATGCATTAACATCACTGCTTTTGATAACTTTGTTATAATCGTTAAACGTTAATTCATATTCTAACATATCACCAAGCCCCGCTTGATAAAATGGCATATGACTTTCTAACATTTCAAAGTCCAGTGGAATACAAAATCTATTTCCATAAGCTGCTGCTACATCTTCATCATCAGCATCTGAGGAAGCATCATCTGCACCAACTCTATGTTTTAGCATGTTTACCTCACTAACACCTTGGTCATGCATGTTTAATCGTTCGGTGGGGCATTTCCATAACTCTACATACCAATGATATATATCACTGTCGTCTATTGACATGACTTCATTGCCAATTATTTTTATTGTCATTTTTTTCACTACCCAGATTCTTGTACAGGGGCGGATCCAGAATTCAGCTAAGGGTGTGTGTGTGTGTGTGTGTGGGGGGGGGGGGGGGGGGGGGTCCTTCTCTAGCCTCATAAAACGGTTGCGGTAGTGCATTGATAGGGTAAAAAAGTCCGTTTTCAAATAAAAGGATTTTACAATGCGTTAATTAAACCACTCATTAGCCATTATGCGTCGAGCGAGCGCAGCGAGCGAGAACATTTTATACTGAGGGTGTGCATCGAAATTGTTTGATATTTTATCTACAGTAACATGGACATGCATGTATGAATAAAAAAGTCCGTTTTTAAATAAAAGAATTTAACAATTTACCACACA
>JAWPHD010019887.1:0-33849 GCA_037043455.1 Cyrtodaria siliqua | reverse complement strand
CCAACCCCTTCTCCAAGAAGCGAACTTTCATACCCCATCCAACCTCTTCTCCAAGAAGCGAAAACGGGCTTGGCTGGGGTATGAAATAAACCTTAAGTTTGGCTTAGTTTGCATATTCCAAAATTAAAACATTTGATAGGCAATTTTAAACAAGTTATTGCATTTTCTTAGTAAAAAATGTTTTTAAACATGTTTTATTGTCGAAATATCCATTATAAAATCCTGCTGATATAAGCTTTCCCTACACTTAATAGAATTAAGGCGGGACCACGTAATGATCTAAAATGTTTATAATTGATTGAAATCAGAGAAAAAAATCGTTAAACTTTTATTAATTTTCTGCCTAAAAAGTGTCAATTACATGTTCAACATTAATTTTTCTTTTTTTCTCCATCAAATTCCCAGATTTTTCTCTGCAGGGAATTTATTTTTTGCCATTTTCTTTGTCTTTCCTGTTTTCCAGAGCCTGTGGCCACACTGGTATGTGGCGCATAGTCATACAAATCATATGGATTAAATAATAAGAACTCAAAATCAACTTTCGTAACAACTTAACTAGTTATATTGCCATATGATAACCACCATGATCCCTATGTCTCACTTTTTTCTTCGAAAAGGCCAGACAAAAAATGAAGATATAGTTACCTTATATGTTACTGCAGCCAATTCAGTGTCCCTTATCGTACACACACCTACATTAGCAAGGGCATCTGATTTACCTAAAACAATCAAGAAAGAAAGAAATCATTCTATGACTTTTTTTTGAGGCACTTCTATTAATATTCAGTATAACTTAAACAAATAATTTCAAGTCACATCAAGGCTACAAGATGCATTGATAAAAAATAAGACAAATAATTTCAAGTCACATCAAGGCTACAAGATGCATTGATAAAACATAAGACAAATAATTTCAAGTCACATCAAGGCTACAAGATGCATTGATAAAAAATTAGACAAATAATTTCAAGTCACATCAAGGCTACAAGATGCAATGATAAAAAATAAGACAAATAATTTCAAGTCACATCAAGTCCACAAGATACATAAGGTAAGTTTTGATAAAAATATCTTGTTTATAGTTTGCTAGATACTAACATTAAAGTAAAATTCTCCGTGGAAACACAAATCATGTTTTATAAGGTTTTATACAGCAACAACAGGCACCATCAGGTCATTGTTTCTCTAATATTAGATGCTTTGAAATCTGTATTTCGACAAATATACTATCTTACTTCCTTGGCAAAATTATTGATATTTTATGTTCTAAATATCAACAGGCAAGGCTGATCTACCGTGAACAGTTTTGGAGTTATGCCCGGGTGGCCAAAAGTGTGACAGAACGACTTATTATTTGTAAACTCAAGGAACCTTTTTTTCGTGTAGGGGATAATAAAGAAAAGTTTATACAGTCAATCTTGCTCAACAGACCAAATCCACCATTTCACTTCCCAGTTGTAGGCATAGATCCGCTCTGTCAATCAAACATATATCTGTCCATGCCAGTTGACCAATTAAAATCACATGAGGTGTTTACTCCGTTACATAAAGCACATGCTGTCCCACAAACAAACATTTAATACAATAGAACACATGGCAATGTTTGTGGTCAAAATTGAGCTTGGACAATGACGGGTTGGATTTATCGATTTGTACGGATCTACGCATTGCATCAAATTAAAATGCACCTGTATGAAGAGATGACCAGTGTTCAGAAATTAATTAAGTGGTCTCTTAAAGGTGGCATTTGAGGGTTTTTCTAGAATTATTTTATAAAAACCTGATTTCAATCAAAATATGGTGTTGGCACTGTGTTACTGAGGTCTATAAGTGAGTTTACCAATTTATTTTAATGACACTGAGCTTAAAGAGGCACTACCTATATCTACGCGATTTTTAATGTAAAATATTAAATACTCAATATTACTGCATTTATATGTTTACAAAGCTATTTTATGAGTATTCAAAGAAGAAACATGGTTCGTATTCCAGTTCTGTAAATTATTAATTATGATCTTGAATAAAATGCTGCCCTGCCGTTTATTCCTGCCGGAGAACTACGAGATTTTACGATTTTCTCGGACATGCGTAATGCGATTACAAACTATTCAGGGCAGTTCAGATAGTAAACGAATCGATCGCAACTTTTCGCCAATCCGACGAGGCAGTTCCGATTGTAAACGAATAAGATCGGAAAATTTCCGCAATCGGCTTGTCTAAAACAATTACGAATACAATTCCAAAATTACGATCTTTTCAATCCTGTTTTCCCCAGCAAAACGCATATTACATGGGGTGAAATTATTGCCATTTAGCTTTTTCATAGTCCTCTTTATAATTAAGTAAAGTTTATATCAATTGGTGGACAAAAAGATACTATCATATAGGTAGAGCCTCTTTAAAATGCTCAGATAAACACTGCTGCGTAAACTAGGATATTACTGTGCGGAATGAAATTCCTTGTAAATAAGGAGTTGTTTTTTGGTTCGATCATTTTGGTCTTTAGAGTAAAAACCATTGTTATCTTGTCAATTTCCATAGACCACCATACAAATTCGGATGTACTCCCTATAATACAAACCCACCAGCATTACACATCTGTTCTTGTTTAGACTTCAAACAGCAGACCTCCAGCACAGTACGGCAAATTGCCTGATCCGCTGCTTTAATCGTACGCACGGCACTCGGGAAGTTATCGCAGCGGGAGTCGACTTTCGCCCAGTTCGTCCCCTCCTCACAGCACACATTCACAATTTGGGACAAATCACCTGCAATTTTAAACATATTGTATAACATTTATTTTAGAAAGAGCGCATGCAACCATAATCTTACTTTGGTAGATTTAAATAAATTTTATTACTTTAAATCGAATAATAAACAGCTTAGTGTTAATGTTGATCACATCATAAACATCTATGCTTTACTTGATCACATCATAAACATCTATGCTTTACTTGATCACATCATAAACATCTATGCTTTACTTGATCACATCATAAACAGCTATGCTTTACTTGATCACATCATAAACATATATGTTTTACTTGATCACATCATAAACATCTATGCTTTACTTGATCACATCATAAACATCTATGCTTTACTGTGAATCTCATCATAAACATCTATGCTTTACTTGATCACATCATAAACATCTATGTTTTACTTGATCACATCATAAACATCTATGCTTTACTTGATCACATCATAAACATCTATGCTTTACTGTGAATCTCATCATAAACATCTATGCTTTACTTGATCACATCATAAACATCTATGCTTTACTTGATCACATCATAAACATCTATGCTTTACTTGATCACATCATAAACAGCTATGCTTTACTTGATCACATCATAAACATATATGTTTTACTTGATCACATCATAAACATCTATGCTTTACTTGATCACATCATAAACATCTATGCTTTACTTGATCACATCATAAACATCTATGCTTTACTTGATCACATCATAAACATATATGCTTTACTGTGAATCTCATCATAAACATCTATGCTTTACTTGATCACATCATAAACATCTATGGTTTACTTGATATCACATCACAAACATCTATGCTTTACTTGATCACATCATAAACATATATGTTTTACTTGATCACATCATAAACATCTTTGCTTTACTTGATCACATCATAGACATCTTTGCTTTACTTGATCACATCATAGACATCTATGCTTTACTTGATCACATCATAAACATCTATGCTTTACTTGATATCACATCACAAACATCTATGCTTTACTTGATATCACATCATAAACATCTATGCTTTACTTGATCACATGATAACATCTATGCTTTACTCGATCACATCATAAACATCTATGCTTTACTTGATCACATGATAAACATCTATGTTTTACTTGATCACATCATAAACATCTTTGCTTTACTTGATATCTCATCATAAACATCTATGCTTTACTGTGAATCTCATCATAAACATCTATGCTTTACTGTGAATCTCATCATAAACATCTATGCTTTACTTGATCACATCATAAACATCTATGCTTTACTTGATCAAATCAAAAATATCTATCTATGCTTTACTGTGAATCTCATCACAAACATCTATGCTTTACTTGATCACATCATAAACATCTATGCTTTACTTGATCACATCATAGACATCTATGCTTTACTTGATCACATCATAGACATCTATGCTTTACTTGATCACATCATAGACATCTATGCTTTACTTGATCACATCATAAACATCTATGCTTTACTTGATCACATCATAGACATCTATGCTTTACTTGATCACATCATAAACATCTATGCTTTACTTGATCACATCATAAACATCTATGCTTTACTTGATATCACATCATAAACATCTATGCTTCACTTGATCACATCATAAACATCTATGCTTTACTTGATCACATCATAAACATCTATGCTTTACTTGATATCACATCATAAACATCTATGCCTCACTTGATCACATCATAAACATATATGCTTTACTTGATCACATCATAAACATCTATGCTTTACTGTGAATCACTTCACAACTTTGTTTTACTGTGAGTTACATAATAAACATCTATGCTTTACTGTGAAGCACTTCACAACTTTGTCTTACTGTGATTTACATAATAAACATCTTGTGAATTACATTGCAAGCATGTACTGTTTTTAATTATGTAGAATCCATTTAAATAAACTAGAAGGATGTTCCATGGAATACTTGTGTCACCTGCTTCGTGCTTATTTCAGCAAGGAAAATCTAACTATAAGTTTTAAGACAGACGGAGCAATCCTTCATGAATTAAGGAGCCGATTTGTTTGTTTGAATTGTTAAAGTTTATGAAAAAAGCATAACTCTGCATTGTATCATTGATAAGGAAGAACGAGCCAGGTTAGGGTGCAGGTTCAAGTTTTATGAAAAGGGGCATAACTGCGAAAATGGTCAATGTGATTGGATATGTGTAAAGACATTCCTTAGGGTAAGATAAGGCTGTGTGTGAAGTTTCATGAACATAGGTCAATTACTTTTCAAGTTATTGCCAGTTATGAGCTTGGTTAGACTGCAGGCTAAACATTTATGAAAATTGGTATAACTTTGCCAAAATTAAAGTCAGAGTTATTGGTCATGGGTAACAACATTTCTTGGGGTAAGATAAATATGTGTGATGTTTCGTGAACATAGGCCAAATACTTTTCAAGTTATGGCCAAGGTAAGGTTGCAGGTTAAAGTGTGACGGACGTCGATGGATGACGGAAGACGGACAAAGACTAGGTCATCCCTAAGTGACTGCCATGCTACGCAGGTGACACAAAAAGGGATGTAGAAGTTAGCAGCTGAAGAAATGTCTGCCTTTTTGCTCTAAAACCCACTAATAATATTTAGATATTTCAGGGTTTTAATTGCCTCTTTCTCAAAAATATGTACCACAACATATATTTATTTAATTATATAACCGAGGCATACTCATATGCGGAAGGTCTGGTGCATACCCGAGGATTCATAAAACTGGTACTATTGTTTGGGGCGCTTGTTTCAGCCAAAGGTTTTTCTGAAGTAAGTTGACCAATTTATACAATACATACATCAGTTATATATCATTAGAACTGGCATTTTTAGTGGTAAACAAGAGCTGTTGGAGAACAGCGCAGCTCGACTATTAAATTTTTCAGAGAATAATAAATTATATAGCTAGTATATACCATCAGAAAACAAGGCCGCAACTATGTGGGGTGGGGTTGGGGGGGCGCAACATAGCTATGTGATCAAGTTTTGAGTGTGGGTGGGGGAGAGGTGGGGGTGGGGGAGAGGTGGGGTGGGTGGTGTGGGGAGTGTGGGTGGTGAGGGCAATATATATGTGTAAGAAGCTATGAAAGAATTCACCAAAACAACAACAAAAAATGTAAAAAAAAAAGGGGGAAAGGGGGGTGTGGGGGGTGGGGAGGGCAACATATATGTGTAAGAAGCTATGTAAGAATTGACCAAAACAACACAGAAATATGATAAAACAAAAAATAAAAACATTATGAGTGGGGGGTGGGGGCAAGATAGTTATATGTAAGAATTGACAAAAAAAATCGAGTTTCGAGTGAAGTGGGGATGTGGTAGTGGCGGGTGGGGTAGAGGCAGGGAGTGGGGTGGAGGGGGCAACATATATGTGTAAGAAGCTATGTGTAAGAATTTACCAAAACAACACAGACATATATATGTAAAAAACAATAAACATTAAATAAAAATATTCCTTTTCGAGCATGGGGGTGAGGTGGGGTAGGGGATTGGGGGCAACACAGCTGTGTAAGAATTGACCAAAACAACACAGAAATATGTAAAAATAAATAAATATTAAATAAAAATATTCTAGTTTCGAGTGTGTGGTGGGGAGTGGGGGGGTGGGGGTGGTGGGGGAGGCATGGGGGGGGGGCATGGGGTGAGGGGCAACATGTGTAAGAATTGACAAAAGCAACAAAGAAATATGTAAAAAAAATATATATATAAAAATAGTTTCAAGTGGGGGGGTTGGGGTGGGGGGTGAAAGGCGGCGGTGGGATGCGGGGATGAGCGGCAACATATATGTGTAAGAATTGACTAAGAAGACACAGAAATATGTAAAAAAAAAAAAAGTTTCAAGTGAGGTGGGGTGGGGGTGGGAAGGAGGCTGGGGTGGGTGGGGTGGGTGGGAGTGGGGCAACATATATGTGTAAGAATCGACCAAAATAACACAGAAATATGTAAAAAAAAAAAAAGGGTCTGGGAGGGTGAGGGGGGGGGAGTGGAGGCTTGGTGGGGAGGAGGGAGCCCGTGCACCAATATGAGTGAAGGAAGATGCATAATGCTATCAGAAATCCCAAACCAAATGTATAGATATATACATGCTTACACACAAACCTAGATCTGCCTTTATTGCATATTTTATGGCCCATCACAATTTGGGTTCCATGGGAGCCCAGAATTTGCAGAAGACAAAATTACTTACCCAACCCTTTACAACATACTATAAGGAAACCAATTCCAAAATTTAGTTCAGCTAGGACAAGAAATGCAAGAGATATAGACCTGTAAACACAGCTTACACGCAAAATTTGATGTGAAACAGACACATTTTAAGGGCTATCAGAATTTGGGTTCCATGGGAGCCCAGGGATTACAGGAACCAGTATTACTTAAGCAGCCCTTAAGATACTGCTATAAGGAAGCTAATGGCCAAATTTGATTGTGTAGGGTAAGAATTGTACCTGTAAACACAGCCTACACGCAAAATTTTATGTGAAATGGGACACATTTTATAATTTAGGTTCCATGGGAGCCCATGGGTTACAGGAACCAAAATTGCTTATGTAGCCCTTAAGATAATGCTATAAGGAAGCCCATGGCAAAAATTGGTTGTGTTAGGATAATAAATGTAAGAGATACACGCAAACCTTGATGTGGGACGCCGACGCCGGAGTGATTACATAAGCTCTCTTGTTCTTCGAATAGTCGAGCTAATAAAACTACTTTACTTTTGAAAATCGGTTGAGAAATAAATATTTTACAGCCAAAATGATTTTTTTATGGGACTTTTCCTATGTTAATTTCATTGTTGGTGGGACAGCAGAAAATTAGGAAATTTCAAATAGCTTCAGTAATCCTTCATATTTTGCTATAACACTTTCATGGTGTCTTAATTTACTCATATCCAACAATTTAAAACCATTTTTGGATAAAATTTCTCAAAAAAAAATATCTTTCAAATTTTTCATGCAGCAGAATATTGCATTGAAAACAGCTTTCGCACATGAATTTTTATTTCTCAACCGATTTTGAAAAATAAGATATTTATATTTACCACTAAAAACGTCTGTTTCACTGATATACAACTTATTTAGGTAGTAGATTAATTTGATCTTAAAGGGAATGTAGCGCCACAGATAAACCATCTTTAGTATTGAGAGTTCTGAAATACTTGAATAAGGGTGAAAGAATTATCAAAATCGGATGATAAAGAAAGAAGATATGATCATTTGTAGTTTCTGTTAAAACGGTTATGGAAGTGGCCATTTTGAGAACTATGACATCACGGTTCTAAATGACCATAAATGGAATATTTATAAATATGAAAATTTACTGATTTATAGGGAAAAAATGACAGCAACTGTATGAAAAATATGCAATACTTAATGGCAATAATGATTTATATCACCAGTAAAAAAAAATCATACATTTGCAGTGATTTTCTTCGTTTTAAATGATATTTGTCAGTATTCCATATATGCTAATATGGAACTATGACGTCATAGTTCTAAAAATGGCGGCTCCCATATTTGTTTTAGAACAACCTTTAAATGGTCATATCTTTTTTGTTTATCATCCAATTTTGATAATTCTTTCACATTTTCCCAAGTTTTTCAGAACTCTCAGTAACAGAGTTTGTTTGGCTGTGGCGCTACATTCCCTTTAAAAGTCCAAAAAACCTTTGGCTGAAACAAGCTCCCTAAACAATAGTCCCTTGCTATAAATGTTACTCTGTCTGGTCAACATTTTATACCTAACTGTTTTCATCAATTATTTCACCGGCCAAATTCAGATAATTTGGTTTCGAGAACGACATACATCTGCGGTTCCAACCAGCCCAGATTTGTGGATAATTATCTGAATTTGGCCAGTGAAATAATTGATGAAAACAGTTAGGTATCAAATGTTGACCAGACAGAGTAACAAACCTTGTCTATGACTACGATACTCTGGGACAATTTTTTCAGGAAAACTTAAAATATGTTTGTTTTCAACAAATAACACGAAAAAAAATATATATATATATTTTTTTTTTTTCCCCCAACACCGGCCATGTTTTGCTCCATGAACATGTTTATTTAAATCAAAATCAATACACAACAATAGATATTTACACTTCAAGCATTGCAATATCTGTGAAACATGAGAATAAGATTTTATTTGATGACATAGAAAACTTTGAACAGGTAAATTAAACCACAGGTAAATTTATTTATCAATTATCTGGCAATAGTTGTGCAGCTATTCAATTCAGATTTACCTCATTTCCCCTTGCAATCATGCAGTGGTAAAAGTAGTATCTATGTCATATAAATAATACTTATTTTTACATACAACTTAGTAGCAGTTTTACATATATGTTTCTCTCCGGGACTATCAAGAAATGATGTTTAAGAGTTAAATTTGTTAATTGATAATACTATAAAAAGGGTGGCCATTCATCTTTAACTGACTCGTAGTTAATAGAGAATCAAGAGTTTCGAAACAAATTTGTTTAATTTTACAATTCGAGAAATCTTTCGTAAAGTAACGCTAAAAAAGGTGTCATAAATAAACAGATAACTTACCTTTTATACTATATATAAATCCTAAAAACAACACCAAATGTGGCAACATCTTTACATGAAATCCCATCTTAAATTATTGCACAGACAGTATCTTAAAAACTGATAAAACAAATCCTTTAATATCTGCAATCCAAAATCTTGTCAGTTCTTATTTAATGATCTGTTAGATTTGCCCTTTGGTCATTTTAGATTTCTTCGGACTATCTTTCTCTAAACGTGAAAAAGAAAATCCAAAAGAAAATAATATTTAAAGTAAAACACTATCAATGACCGGAGTTGGAGATGCTGAAAGACGGAGTTATTTCCGAGCCGTCTCAGCCACGTGGGAACTGCCCCCTAAATTAGAGGCCCTGACAGAGGGAGGGATGACATAGTAGCATTAACTCTTTCAGCAGAAAGTGCTCATGAAGCAGTTTCCCCATGTCAGGGGCATAGCTTGGCTGAATATGATTTATCATGCAGATATGCACTTTTCTGCCTAATAAAGGGGTGACCTAATAAATTTTGCTTTAATATGCACTGGCCAATAAAGCAAATCAATGCGGAATATTCCGGCTTTTATTGTACGTAACGTTATCTGACGTCATGCACGTATCGTTGCCAGACGTCACAAAACAAACAAAAAACAACAACATGGCGGCGTCCTCGATAAGCTCGGAAAAGCCTCGCCATTCTTTGTTTTCTAAGCCTCGCCTAATAAACTTGATAGTAAAAGGCACTGACATAATATTCTCTATCTGTAGGCGGAGTTCTAGGGGGGTCTGGGGGCATGCTCCCCCGACATTTTTTCTTTTTCAGCTAGACTGTCGGAGGTGCGTTTTGGCGTATATTTCGTACCGGTGAATATGTATATAAGAGCATCAATATCCTTACTTTTTACCGTAAATTATATTTCTTATAGCTAAAAAGAAGCTGAAAACATTTTAAGTAATTTAATGTTATTTATATTAACACGAAGTACTAGTATCCAGTTTATATGAACACATTGTATGTTAATACACCAATTTGAACCTAGATGTTGCCATGTTTAGCATTTTTGGCATTTTTATTTTTCGATTTCTCAGAAGCTACGCCCCTGCATTTTACACGTATAGTACTGTCAACAGGACTGCTTCGGATGATGCTGCTGCTGCTGCTGCTGCTGATGATGTTGTTGCTGTTCAATCTTATTAAAAATATTACTACTCCATTTAGTTTTAATAAAATATGCTACAGTTACATATTATTTACGGAGGTTGAATTCTGTAACGTTGAAGTTTTGTGAAGGTTTGTATATAATGTGCCTTTTTAGATTCTAACACAATTTTTTTGGCTACGCCTGAGATATGAAGACAAAAAATAGAATATAGGTTTTCTATTAAACAATGTTATACAAGACTGATACTTAACAGTTTTTTACCTGCTCTGAAACAGTGTATCAAGTGAAAATAAAAATGTTTAAGGAAAGAACCCCACCCTCACCCTCACCCACCCCTGTTACCCACCCACCTACTTTTAACACAAAAATATACTGTAAACTTCTTTATCCCAAATCTAATAATTACGAAGATTTATGGAACAGAACTTAAATTCACTGTGGAACATAGTAACCTTTAACCCGCTACAAATATATAATGGACTGTTCTTTTTTTGAATTAAGACCATTCCATTTATGTGACAAAGGGGTGTTTGGGG
Organism: Cyrtodaria siliqua; assembly: GCA_037043455.1. Taxonomy (NCBI): domain Eukaryota; kingdom Metazoa; phylum Mollusca; class Bivalvia; order Adapedonta; family Hiatellidae; genus Cyrtodaria; species Cyrtodaria siliqua. The sequence goes on along the minus strand of JAWPHD010019887.1, from coordinate 22,825 downwards.
AAAATTACTGATCAGCAGTTGGACATTGTAAACCCTGATCAGCCCGCGAGTTACTGCTTAGTGGGATAAGGGTTAATTATATTCTACTTTAAGTCTGTGACCTTGACTTCAGTAACCTCAAATAAATAAGACCTTGACCTTTTAATCAAAACAGATAGGGTTCTTCCTCCTCGGCAAATGGCAATCCACTAAGGTAAAATGAGTGAAGTTTTGATGCAGATTATGATATTTTTAAACCTCATGGTCTGGAAACTTACAAACGGGCCTTATGGAATGAAATTCGAAACCATCTCTATACAGCCAGACAATTTACATTAATTACTGCCTAATTTGCCCAGCATTTCCTTAAGATAAGTGTGGCCACTTAACCAAATTTGGGTTACTTGGATGTCCTTGTGAATTATAACTAGAGCAACACAAGTATCCTGTAAGACTTTAAAGAGACACATGACAATCTTGAAGTCTTTATCAAGCATTAAAATTAGCCTTTCAGTTTATTAACCCAGTTATCATTGACTTTAAATCTCCTTGCCTATATGTAAATACAATTTTCAGTTTTCAAATTTTCTTTGTTATTCTACCATAGGTTTGAATATATTATTGGTGAAATGTAATCAACAGTTAGTTATATGCAAGAACAATTTGCTTTATACAATTCTTATTAATGATTAATATTAATGATTGAAAAAATGCAATTTAATTAGAAAAACTAACAGGATGCCGTGAGTTTTTAAATCAAAGGACTGAAGGTCCTGAGAGTCGCCAAGATTGAACAGTTTCAAGATTGAATCTTCTTGATGAGGTTAAGGTTTTTAAATATTGAGAAAGTAAGAGTTTAAAAAAAATAAAAATAAAATTTACCCCACCCACACCACCAAATATTGGCCGCGATTTTTCAAAAACGGCCATGCAAAAGACGGCTGCAAGGTTGGCTGCTTAATAACTTCTCCTCCGGAGAATAACCAATAGTATGAATCAAACTGAGTACAATGTACTATGTAAAATAAAAAGGAAGGCAAGAAAATAAAAAGGAAGGCAAGAACTGTTTTATTACCGTAAATACCCGGGCGTTACTATTAGGGGAAATACGGTACAATGTAACATGTCACTGCTGTCTTTGCTTGTGGCGGAATGGGCCTTGGAGTTGGGGTTTGGAAATTTAGTGTCATAACCCTAAATGCAAAGATGTTGAATGTGATGAAAATATTGTAACAAAACAACAAGAAGGGCCATTCAGCTGACAAAAATATGGTGGGGGGAAAAAAAGAAATGGGGATCGGAAAAATGGCTAACTTTTTTGGATAGTCTGTCTACAAAATCCTTGAACACTGCTCTTTTGATTAACACAAAATAAAAAAACATGTTCTCCAATTCAAGAAATGAAGTCATTCACCATTCTGTTGACAAGTTTTTACTTCGTACTTCTAAATTAAGTAGGTTTATACATCGGTGACCCATTTTCACCAAGTAGTCAGACTATGCACTGTTATAAGTATCCCTTTAATCTTCGTGTTAGGGTTAATAAGATATGCCAATAATAGAAAGATAATGCTTTAATGGGAATAGAACTAAACATTAAGACTATTGTTTGGGGAGCTAGTTTTTGCCAAAGGTTTTTCAGCAATAACATGGGTAATTGTAACATGTATGTATAAAGTATACATCACTGGAACTTGCATTTTTAGTGGTAAATAAAAATACCTTAGTTTTGAAAATTGGTTTAGAAATAACTATTTTACAGTCAAAATGCTTTTTATAAGGCTTTTCTCATGTAAACTCCTTGATGCTGCGACAAAAAAAAAAATAATCTCAAATAACTTCAGTTAGTCTTAATTATTGTTATTAAACGTTCAGGATGTCTTAATTTACGTTTGTCCAACACATTAAAAGGACAAAAAATCTAAAAAAAATAAAATTCAAATGCAGAATTCATTGAAAAGTTTTTATTTCTCAACTAATTTTGAAAAGTAAGCTATTTTTCTTTACCGCTAAAAATATCTGTTTCACAGATACACAACTTATTTAGATCAAAGTTAAATTTTGTCTGAGAAGTCAAAAAAAAGCACCCGAACAATAGGACATTTTCCCTATACAAACATATTGCAGAAATGTAAAATACAGAGTACTGAGATAGTTTAATTATTAAACAGAGATTTTTTAACTGCTGGGATTGATTGTATGGAAATCCTTCATGAGATGGAAGACGTGTTGTTCTTTTCATGATCAAGCCTATGCGACTGAGTGAAATAACAAAACATGCCTACCATTGAGTGAAGGATTTTCCAATAATTGAACCCAGCACTTAAATTACCTATTTATTAATTTTTAAATCAGTTTATGCATGATTTAAACCAAAATTAATTGCTTTATTGAACGTTATCTGCGGACGATGTTGACGTCAGCAACACTTTATTGACATAACGACTCGATGTCACAGTTAGTTACTTTCGTGTTCGGAGATAGTTAATATTAAGCGATTATGAATATTTTTTACTGAGAAATCTCGATCTTTCACCAACAGATATGTAATAAAGCAGTTTAATTATTCAAGGTACCAATCTTGCAGGAAAAAACATCTATTAAAGCTGATCTTGAATAGGGGACATATGTGGAGTGGAGTGAGTGAGTGGTCCAGTGGTGAAGCATCGGACTTCAGATTGAAATATTCTGGGTTTGCAGTGGCCATGTTATTTATCCTTGAGCAAGATAATTAATCCAAATTGCTTAGTACTGGTTCTACCCGGGAAACCTGCACACAATCTTGAAATTCGAAAGTGTTGGCTGCAGTAACAGTAGATTGACAGATAGTGACAATTCAAGCAGAAATACATACAAAAAGTTGTTTATTCAAGGTACCATAATCTATCCAACTTATTGTTAATGAACTAGTTTGGTTTGGAAAACTCCAAGACTTTGCTAGTTTTTGTTGTAAAACTAAGGCCAAATAAAATTATACCTGTGTTTACTGTAACATTGCTGAAAAAAACAGGGTGGGTAGGTAGGTAGGCATTTTATTTTATTTTATTTTTTTATTTTATTTTTTGGCGAAGTTACATTTAAGGTGGCAATGAGCTTTGATGAATGGGAAAATGTGGTATTTTAAAAACTACAATAGATAGCAATATGAAATTGTGTATGTGTTATTGTTTCCCAAAAGGCATGGCAACCACTGGCTCTTTTCCTAATCACTTGCAATTATTGCAAAGGGGTAAAACAGTTAAAAAAAAAAATCGCATGTCCGGAAGAGGGTCAGTTCCAACAGCAGGACAATGAGCACATGAGTCGGCCGTGATCACGTGAACATAATTATTTTTACAAAAAAAAAAAAAAAATATAATATATATATATATTATTATTATTATTATTACTTTTTTAATTTTTTTTTCAATAAAAAAAAATGGAGTCGGGGGTGTTTTCAGAGGGTCGGTCGGGTTACAGTAAACTCAGGTATAATTTTATTTAGCCTAAGTTAATATTAATTCATATGATGCTTTAAAGGGACTCACGACAATCTTGATTTTTTTTTAAAACTCACAGAGTCACGTTATTTTACATAACTTGCATTTGTACATTATGATGTTTCATGAATGTGGGTGTTATACTTCCTAAGTTATTGTGCAGACTCAGTATATTCGTATGAGGTCATGGCGACCTTTGACCTACTGACCCCAAAAACTATAGGGTTCTTCCTCCCATCAACGGCAATGTACCCATTAAGTTTCATGAAAATAGGTACTTTCAAACTTTTTGCGTGGAACTAATAACTGTTAACAGACGAATGGACGACCCTTTTCCATAATATATCCCATGTTTTAAAACAGGTGCAGAAAAAAAACGGGAGTACACAAATACACCTTCTACAATTACTTTAATAACCATTAATAACAGAGTGGCGTATTAGTGGAGTGCGTGGTCCTGCGCCAAACTCTAGATCGAGAGGTCGTGGGTTTGATCCTCGCTGCAGCTACGTTATTTATCCTTGAGCAAGATAATTAATCCACATTGCTTAGTACTTCGAATTTGGCCGAGCTTTCATTGACATTAACATATCCCATGTTTTAAAATAGGTGCAGAAAAAAAAGGCCCTATCGTCTTAACGAGACAAAAGTTAACGACGGACGGCCGGATGGACAAAATCAATATTTTTTTTTTTAAAAGCGGGGATGAGGGTGAGAGGCAGGAGTGGGTTGGTGTGGGGTGTGGGTGGATGGGGCAACATATATGTGTAAAAATTGTCTAAAACAACAAAAAGAAATATGTAAAAAAATAAATAAAAAAGTTTCAAGTCTGGGGCGGGGATGGGGTTGGGTGATGGGGTGAGAGGCGGGAGTGCATTGGGGGTTTGTGGGGGTGCAACATATGTGTGTAAGAATTGACTAAAACAACAAAGAAATATGTAAAAAAAAAAAATCAAATGTGGGGCGTGGTGGGTGGGGTGATGGGGTGAGAGGCGGGGGCGGGGGAGGGGAGGGGGGTATGAGGGTTGCAACATATATGTGTAAAAACTGACAAAAGAAACACAGAAATATGTAAAAAATAAAAAAATAAAGTCTGGGGCGGTGTGGGGGGTGATGGGGTGAGAGGTGGGGGGTGGGGTGGTGGAGGCGGGGATTGGGTTGCAACATATATGTGTAAGAATTGACTAAAACAACACAGAAATATGTAAAAAAAAAAAAGTGTGGAGGGGAGTGGGGGCGGGGGTAGAGGGGTGGGGGAGGAGGGAGCCCATGCCCCAATATGGGTGAAGCAATAAGATGCATAATGCTATAACAAATCCCAAACCAAAATTATAGATATATACATACATGCAAACCTAGATCTGCCTTTATTGCACATTTTATGGGCCATCACAATTTGGGTTCCATGGGAGCCCAGAATTTGCAGAAGACAAAATTACTTATCCAACCCTTTACAACATACTATAAGGAAACCAATTCCAAAATTTAGTTCAGCTAGGACAAAAAATGTAAGAGATATAAACCTGTAAACACAGCTTACACGCAAAATTTGATGTGAAACAGACATATTGTAAGGGCTATCAGAATTTGGGTTCCATGGGAGCCCAGGGGTTACAGGAACCAAAATTACTTAAGCAGCCCTTACGATAATGCTATAAGGAAGCTAATGGCCAAATTTGGTTGTGCTAGGGTAAGAATTGTAAGAGATATAGACTTGTAAACACAGCTTACACGCAAAATTTGATGTGAAATGATTTCATCATAATTTGGGTTCCATGGGAGCCCATGGGTTACAGGAACCAAAATTGCTTATGCAGCCCTTAAGATAATGCTACAAGGAAGCCCATGAACAAATTTGGTTGTGGTAGAATAAGAAATGTAAGAGATATAGACTTGTAAACACAGCTTACACGCAAACCCTGATGTGGGACGCCGGGGTGATTACATAAGCTCTCTTATTCTTCGAATAGTCGAGCTAAAAAGAAGTAAAAAAATTTGGTAATGTTTGCAAAAGATCAGATGAAAAATGAAGGCCCTATCATATTAACGAGGCAAAATATAGCATTTTTAACGAAGTCAAGGGCCATAACTCAGCTGTTACTGGTCCGATCTGGCTGTTTTTCAAACTTGTCCGAGCTTTCATTGATGCTAACAATCTGGTAAAGTTTGTTAAAGACGGGATGAAAAATGAAGGCCCTATCGTCTTAACGAGGCAATATATAGCATTTTAGTCCAATATTTATCCTTGAGGCTTGAACAAGATAATCAATCCACATTGCTTAGTACTGGTTCTACCTAGGAAGCCATCAAGAGTGATTAATCTAAGTTGCAAGAACTTGTTTAGCAATCGATATAAAATACATATCTTTACACAGTGACCGACTACTAAATTACCCGCATTACCTTTAATTGTTAAATAGTGTGGTAATTGAATATGATAAAGCTGTACCACTATCTCCATCTCCTATTGCTTGTGTTTACTTTGAGACAGTCCATACTGCAGGAGGACAGATGACCTGTGACTATGGTTTATGACAGATGTCCTGTGACTATGGTTTATGACTGTGTCATTATTGACCTTTTTTTCTTCTTCTGTATTTTTGATTTGAATAGTGTTTTATGTCATTTTTAGCACAGGTTAGGCCATATATGACTGTCGAATATTTGTTTGTGGTTGCCGCGGTCTAGACCGCCATTTTTCCTGAGTAGAATCAGTACTGAATACCTCGCATCTTCCTTAAGAAACAGCAGTGTGAGTGAGTGGCTTGAGGCGAGAAGGTTTTAGACTCAGCTTCTTTACTATCCTGGTCATGGATGCGGTTTGAGAAACTTTGAGCAAAACTGTTATATAATTCCAGAGAAAACGGCCTCTAAAGCTGACACCAATGGACAATGCGCTATCGCATAACATTTATCTCTGAAGTGTATCATTTAACAGCTAAACATATAAAATACTAGAAGGCTACGGGCCTGCCTGACGAGCCCTATGGTGAAGTAGTCCAAATTTTTTGATCTGACCAACAGCAATGTCATTCTTAATTTATCTAATGTATGTCACAACGACCCAAAATTGTGCAATTTATGTTAGATGCATATAAGGAACATTGTGGTGAAAAACCTACAAGAAAGAAGCAAGATACGCATGCCATAGTGGAGACCGGAAATTACCTATTTCGTCGAAGGTAGGTCACAGCTATTCAAAATTTTGAACATGATGTTAGTTGCACATAAGCAACATTGTGGTGAAGTTTGGTGAAAATCCTGCAAAAAAGGATCAAGATACACTTGTTGTAGCGGAGAGCCGACGTGACCTATAGTTCATCGAAATTAGGTCACAGCGACCTGAAAGTTTGAACATGATGAATGAACGAACAGACTACCTGACACACATACACTCAGACAACATTGTGATTGCTAAGTCGAGATCTATAAACTAAATGTTGATTATGCAAATTTCAAGTTTGGTGAAAATCCTGCAAGAAAGGAGCAAGATACACATGTTGTAGCGGAGACCGAACTTGATCTATATTTTGTTGAAAGTAGGTCACAGCGACCCAAAGGTTTGCAAATGATGTGAGATGCATATAATGAAATAGTCTGGTGAAGTTTGGTGAAAATCCTGCAAGTAATGAAGAAGATATAACTAGAAGGGTGTTACACGGAACACTTGTGTCGTCTGTCAAGTGCGTATTTCAGGCAGGAAAATCTAATTATAAGTCTGAAGACAGTGATGGATCTCTTCATGAATTCTGGAGCAGATTTTTTAAAGTTTATGAAAAGGGGCATCAACCTGCAATAATGGATAATTCATAACGAAGAACTTTATAAAGTTTCATGACAATAGGTCAATATTTTGCAAAGTTATGAGCTAGGTCAGATTGCAGATTAAAGTTTTATGAAAAGGGGCATAACTCTGCCAAAATGAAAGGTTAAGATAAAGATGTGTGTGAAGTTTCGTGAACATATATCAAATACTTTCTAAGATATGGCCAAGCTTAGGTTACAGGTTGAAGTGTGCTGGGTGGATGGAAGACAAAGTGATCCCTAAGTGTCTACCATGCTTCGCAGGCAACACAACAACTGAAGGTCGGATGCATGGACATATGAATGGACAAACAGATGACATTGTGATCGCTAAGTCGAGATACATAAACGGGCTCGACAATAGAAGGGATAGATTTCAGCATAACTACATGTTGATTATGCAAATTTATTTATAATATTTATAACAAAATTATATTTTATATCAATAATTATCATTCACATGTCAGTTCTTCTTCGTTTTCCGGCAACTACACTGTCTGAAAAAATAACCAATAAATGCATGTCAAAAACAGTGTAGCTCCTGCACTAGTATGCATTTGTTACTATGTTTTATTCTAAAGAATATCCGTCGATGAACAAATTGCTATAATGTACAGCTTTAAATACCTAATAAAAATAGTGAACAAATATTGTTTCACCGAAGACAACATTGTTAAATTTGGCATAGTGTGTGATGGCGCAGGCTGATTTGAAACTTCAATATTAGAGGTCTGAACAACATGGTTTAATAGAATAAGGGAGAAACATTAGAATTATTACAATATCCCATTATCAGTTTACAGTTTTCTTACTTGAGTTATCACATGTAATTTCCATACTGACCATGTGCATGCCTGAGTTATCACATGGGTTTATGTACTGTCTAACTGTGTACCTGAGTTATCGCATAGGTTTACATACTGTCTAATTGCATCCTGAGTTATTATATAGGTAACTTACTGTCTAATTGAGTACCTGAGTTATCACATAGGTTTATGTATCGTCTAATTGCATCCGGAGTTATCACATACGTTTACATACTGTCAAATTGTGTACCTGAGTTATCACAGGTTTACATACTGTCTAATTGTACCTGAGTTATCACATAGGTTTACATACTGTCTAATTGTACCTGAGTTATTATATAGGTAACTTACTGTCTAATTGAGTACCTGAGTTATCACATAGGTTTATGTATCGTCTAATTGCATCCGGAGTTATCACATACGTTTACATACTGTCAAATTGTGTACCTGAGTTATCACAGGTTTACATACTGTCTAATTGTACCTGAGTTATCACACAGGTTTACATACTGTCTAATTGTACCTGAGTTATCACATAGGTTTACATACTGTCTAACCGAGTACCTGAGTTATCACATAGGTAACATAGGTTTATATTGCATAGGTTTATATACTGTCTAACTGCATACAGTGGGTTATGGGATATATACTTACTTGGGTTAAACATCTAAATTTAAAATGAAAGGAAAATGTCTATTTAGTTTCTGATTTAGATTTAACCTTTTAGGCCATATCAAATTAATTCCCAGTTTATCATCCCCGCCCGCCCCGAATATTTTATGCCGCCCCGACAATTTTAATTTTGAAAAATAAAATATAAAAAAAAATTAAAAAATAAAAATAAAAATAATGTCCAGATTGTGGTGTATTGTTCTGAATGTGAAAAACCAAGTCCTGTATTGTGAACATGTGGTGAAAGGAAAGAAAAAAACTGATTTGCTTCAAATCTTAGCTGACCTACAATATACATGTGGTTCTGTCCTTCAAGATGTTGAAACAGAGGACAATCATATTTTACATTCGGTATTTGTTAAAAAAAATGTAACTTGTGACATGTCAGTGGAACTACCATATTTTTCTGCTGGCTTCGAATCGGTATGTTATTACTGTGGTTCGTCAGATGACCTTGTAGAACCAGATGATAAATATCCCGTATGTGAGTTGTGCCCATCTGGCAAACAGTCATTCGTAAATAAAAGGGGAACTGTTTCAAACAAGAAGAAGTAGGTTATATTGAGAACTTCAACTTTTAAAACTCACATACATGGTAGTTTATATCATTATAAATACAAATGTATGCTATAGCAGTGACAATTGGTAACAAGAGCTGTCGGAGAACAGCGCAGCTCGACTATTCGATTTTTCGGAGAATAATAAATTTAAAGCTAGTATATACCATCAGAAAACAAGGCTACAACAATGTGGGGTGAGGTTGGGAGCACAATATAACTATGTGTAAGAATTGACCAAAACTACACAGAAATATGTAAAAAAAAATTAAAAAAATAAAAAATATGTAAAAAAAAAATCGAGTTTTGAGTGGGGTGCGGGGTTGGGGTGGGAGAGAGGCGGGGGTGGATGGTGGGGGGGAGTGGGGGTGGTGAGGGCAACATATATGTGAAAGAAGCTATGTAATAATTCACCAAAACAACACAAAAATATGAAGAAAGAAAAAAAAAAAATTGAGTTTGAGTGGGGATGGGGTAGAGGCTTAGGAGGGAAGGGCAACATGTGTAATTGACTAAAACAACAAAGAAAATAATATGTAAAAAAAAAAAAATCAAGTGGGGCGGGGTGAGAGGCGGGGGTGATTGGAGGGAGGGGGCAACATATATGTGTAAGAATTGACAAAAGCAACACAGAAATATGTAAAAAAAAAAAGTGGGGGTGGGGTGTGGGGGAGAGCAGGGGGAGGGGCGGGAGTGGGTTGGGGCGGTCGGTGGGGATTGGGAGACGGGAAGTTTGCAACATATATGTGTAAGAAATGACTAAAACAACACAGAAATATGTAAAAAAAAAAAAGTGGCTGTGGGGTGTGGTGGAGAGCGGGGGGAGGGGCGGTTGGGGGGGGGGGGGGGGAATGGGAGACGGGAAGTTTGCAACATATATGTGTAAGAAATGACTAAAACAACACAGAAATATGTAAAAAAAAAAAAAATAGATCCAAGTGTGGGGGGGGGGGGGGGTGGGGGGGGGGGGGGGGGGGGGGGGGGTGGATGGGGCAACATATATGTGTACAAATTGACTAAAACAACAAAGAAAAATGTAAAAAGAAAAAAGTTTCAAGTCTGGGGCGGGGTTGGGGTGGGGGTGATGGGGTGAGAGGCGGGAGTGCGTTGGGGGTTTGGGGTGGGGGGGCAACATATGTGTGTAAGAATTGACTAAAACAACAAAGAAATATGTAAAAAAAAAAAAGTTCCAAGTGGGGGGGGAGGGGGGGGGGGGGGGTATGGGGGGGGGGGGGGGGGGGGCAAGGAGGGTTGCAACATATATGTGTAAGAACTGACAAAAGCAACACAGAAATACGTAAAAAAAATAAAAAAAAAAATCAGATCTGGGGCGGGGTGGGGGGGTGATGGTTGAGAGGCGGGGGGGGGGTGGGGGCGGTGGGGGCGGTGCTGGCGGGGAGGGTTGCAACATATATGTGTTAGAACTGACTAAAACAACACAGAAATATGTAAAAAAAAAAAAAAAAGGGGGGGTTGGGGTGGGGGGGGGGGGGGGGGGGGTTGGGGCTGGGGGGGGGGGGGGGGGGAGAGGGAGCCCTTGAAGTAATAAGATGCTTAATGCTATAACAAATCCCAAACCAAAATTATAGATATATATATAAGCATGCAAACCTAGATCTGCCTTTATTGCACATTTTATGGGCCATCACAATTTGGGTTCCATGGGAGCCCAAAATTTGCAGAAGACAAAATTACTTATCCAACCCTTTACAACATACTATAAGGAAACCAATTCCAAAATTTACTTCAGCAAGGACAAAAAATGTAAGAGATATAGACCTGTAAACACAGCTTACACGCAAAATTTGATGTGAAACAAACTTATTGTAAGGGCTATCAGAATTTGGGTTCCATGGGAGCCCAGGGGTTACAGGAACCAAAATTACTTAAGCAGCCCTTACGATAATGCTATAAGGAAGCTAATGGCCAAATTTGGTTGTGCTAGGGTAAGAATTGTAAGAGATATAGACTTGTAAACACAGCTTACACGCAAAATTTGATGTGAAATGGGGCACATTTTATGGGATATCATAATTTGGGTTCCATGGGAGCCCATGGGTTACAGGAACCAAAATTGCTTATGCAGCCCTTAAGATAATGCTACAAGGAAGCCCATGAACAAATTTGGTTGTGGTAGGATAAGAAATGTAAGAGATATAGACTTGTAAACACAGCTTACACGCAAACCTTGATGTGGGACGCCGACGCCGACGCCAACGCCGACGCCGACGCCGACCCCGGGGTGATTACATAAGCTCTCTTATTCTTCGAATAGTCGAGCTAATAAAGGGAGTGTTCAAAACATAATACTTCTGGTTATTAATATTTTTGTGATGTTTGATGTCATCTCAGGAAAATAAAAAATAAAAAATAAAATTGCACCCAACGCCCCAATTTTTCCAAAATTTGGATGATAAACTGGGAATTAATTTGATATGGCCTTAGTTATATGACAGCAACATTTCTGAAATTATTGTCCTATAACTGTGATTTTTTAATAGGTGTTCTTGCACCAATATTTACATAATTTCATTGCATCCCTAGAAGTCCCAAAATTTAACAGGTTAACTTATTTGATGATGACATTTTTACTTTTGTCCCTGACATTTACTATAACAGCAAATATTCATATCTCAGTTTATTGTGACAGTATAAATTTTTCGTTTCAAAAACATACTTCATTCGGTCAGCAAAGATTAATTTTTTCTAAGAGGTGCTGCACTTAGTGAAAAATGAATCTTTTACTAGTGCATAAGTGTATGTATACTTATATGATATATCTTCATTCAAGCATGGAACATTATAAAATAATCTGAAATACAGGAAACTGAAATTAAACGGAAAATGATGCATTACTGTCAATGATTCTATACACCCTAATACCCTACCTTAGTTATCACAAAGGTTTACAAACTGTCTAACTGAATCCTGAGTTATCACATAGCATAAAGAAATGTAAGGATGCAATTAGACATCTATTTGATAACCTATATGATAACTCGGGTACAACCTAAATCCATGTGATAACTCATGTATTTGCACACTCAAGTTAACACATGGGTTTACAGTGTCTAGTTTCTATACAGTCCACTTGCAAACGTAACTTAAAACACATGTTCATAAAATGTCCATTTGCACGCCTGAGTTTACATAACCAAGGGTTTACAGTACAGATCAAGTGAACCCCACACTTCACTCTTTCATGCCGAGTGAGGAATTTACAAATCATGTACTTACAAGGAGTTTTGATGATAAAACTACTCAAGAGTGGCAATCATTTATGCGAAAAGCTCTCGGCATACTTACGCCAAGATACTTCGCGTAGACAAACTCTGAGTTCGCCGAGTCGAAACTGCACAGGTAAAGGGTGCCACTTTCTCTGATTGCAGTCATTTTTATGCGTAATTATTCAATAACTTTTGAAAAAAATGGAAGCAGAAGACAATTGTACTTTTATTTTTGGAAAATCAGATGTGGGAAAATTTGAATGCCCGGATCATGGATACTGAGTCACGAAACTCACGATAGTTATATGGCTGTTCCTATTACCGGCTTTGCGGAGACGAACATAAAATTCAATTAGTAATACTGGAATTATAATTATATTTTTAATTAATCGTTATTTGTAACAAGTTTTTACTAGTCTGCTGTTTATATTATTAATACATCGATGGGTTCTTTGGTCACAAACAATCAGAACAAGTGACAAATGCCTGCAAAGTAGTTTTGAACTTTGACCTCTAAGTCTGACCTTGACTTTGGAGCCACGGACCTGGATTTTGCAAGCGACGCATCGTCTTGTTGTGGTGAGCAGTTGTGCCAAGTTATTTGAATATCAGTCCATGAATGTCGGAGTTACTAACCGGACACGAAAGCATTATATTTTTGACATTTGACCTCTAAGTGTGACCTTGATCTTAGAGCCACGGACCTGGAATTTGCGAGCGTCACATCGACTTTTTGTGGTGAGCACTTGTGCCAAGTTATTTGAAAATCTGTCCAGGAATGTCGGGTCATAAACTTATCATTAGTGCGGCCTTGTTAAAAGGTATATACATGTATATGACAAATGATTATGGGTATTTATGTCGTTGAAGGTGTACCGGAAGTAAAACAAATCCCACTGTGTCCTGTACATTATTTTCCAAGCTTTCTAGTTTAGCCATTTTTTCAAAATGAAGTTCAAACTAAGATTCACTTACATATTCTTAGTCATGAGACCTTCCTCTCTAGAAAACTGCTGAGAATAGTAGGGGTCATGTGGCATATAAGAAAATAAAATTCTAATCTTTGTTGACACCGTGAATAAACTGCATTCATTCATTCGGCACCTCTTAAATGTGTTCTACTTTCACTTTCGAAACTTTAAAGTTGATAAATAAAATCATCAAACAACCATGCAAATGGTTCTTAGCTCTCACAAACAAGTCAATAAAGTCATTTCAGCCAGAAAAACAGGCCTTAACTACTCACAAATGCCTTTTATCCCAAATAAAGTTAGGGATTATATATTTGGGAACTCCTTTCGACTACACCAGGCATAAATATCACAGTGATTTTCTTCCTGTATGCCTGAAGAACTGTGTTTTTGGACAACAAAAATGAATTGAATTGAATGTTGTTAAACGGCTCATCAACACAGTATAGGTTATTTAGAGCCGCCCCAGAGAGAGGGGAAGGATACATAGGAATCCGGGAACCTGCCCTACTCTTATTATCGAATAGATTCCTATGGTTCTTTAACGTGCTCGAAGGATAGACCGATACACGGGACCGCCCGGTTTACGTCCCCATCCGACGGACGAGGCTAAGGTAAAGTGTCTTGCCCAAGAACACACCGACGGAACTCAGTGGCACCACGGAGGATTGAACCCGGGGCCTCCGGTTACAAATCCGCTGCGCTACCGACTGCGCCACGCCAGCCCCTACACAACAACAAAAATGAACAAAACTTGTGATTAAATGCATTAAACGTTTGAAATACGTATTTGTTTCGAAATGTATTCATTGTATTTATCAGTCGTGTCAACATTGAACAGAAAAGATGCATTCGGCATCTCATTGTTTGTACTTTTTCTGGCGCTTGATTGCCTTATCAAGCGTGCTGTTGGACAAGTTGTCGAAAAAAATCAGATTGTTTTTATTTCCAATAATAAATCACCGCTGGCGTGCACTAATGGTTTATTGGATTCTGCGCCGAGTAACTAGGAGTGTTTGGCATACTTTTGGGAAGTGGATACTTGGAGTCCAAACATAGTACATTCGCGCGGCACTCGATACCACCAAACTTGGCGAATTGAGTAAAGTGTGGGTTTCGCGTGAGCTGTACTGTATATAATGTCAACTTGTAAAGTCGAGTTACAACATGGCTATAAATACTATAAGCGTACCTGAATTAACACATGGATTCACATACTGTCCACCAGGGTCACCCCTCTTGTGTTGCCCCACAGCCTCATTTCTACTGTGATGGGGTCTCTGGTTAGAAGTTATGGCAGAGGCTGGTTTGTTTCTTCCATCTCCTTGATGCTGATTGACTGGTTCCCCAAGATTCTCTATATCTGGTTCCATGTCTATAGTCTGGTTCCATATTGAAAGTTCATCTGAAAACAAGAGCTCACAGCTTGATTTGGTTGATTTATTAAAAGACTGATAAAATTTCATACATATCTCAGAGCAGCTTTCAGAGAGAGGCTAATCCACGTCCTTATCAAGTTCTTCAGGTTCTTTAAATTTCTCAAAATAAAGATTGATACACAGGGCATCTGGTCTAAGTCCTCTTCTAGTGATCAAGGTGACATTGCAATGGTCTGGCATGGTACAATTGAATTAAATTAAATTGGGTTTTATAGTGGCACCAACAGCTAAGGTCATATGGTGACTTTCCAGCTTCCACTGAAGACCCCAGGTGCACAAAAATTGTCCGGCACCTGGGGCCTTCCTCCAACCTGGTAGAACCACTGATATTCAGCATGTCAGCTGGATAGCTTCCTCATATAAAGATTGCCAGTCCCATGAGGTCTCAAACCGGCATGGTACAAACTGTTCTACATTCTCTTACACTGGTCAAGGTAACATTGCAATGGTCTGTAGTCACGGTACAAACGGGAAGCTTCATGTTGCAAAGTGTGTAATAAATACTTTTTTTTATAAATGTTGCAAGGTCAAACAAAATCACTGTTCAACTATCTTGAACTAATATGGCTATCGAATGAATAGAATAAATTATTTTTATCACAGACTTCAAAACGAAGAAATAATATTTAAGTTCTCTACCAAAATTATCTTCATTTACGAGACACTCTCCCTGCTTGTTTTGTAACGTAGGGGAGGAAACTCTATCTGAAGTGTCACTTGTTATTGGTCGCTGAATGTTGGGGCTGGATGTCTGCACAGGTTGGAACGCTGGTGTCGATGTGGCAATTGGTAAACCTGAACCGACAGAAACAGGTTCATTTATAATTAATTAGCCATTGTGAACAAGAGCGCTGTGTTCTAGTGGTAAAGCGTTTGACCCATGATCCAAATGTCGTGGGCTCGATCCCCGCCATAACCATATGCGTTTTGTCCCTGAGCAAGACACTTTATCTGCATTGCTTAGTATTGGTTCTACCCAGGAAGTCAATCAAGAAATGCCTTAGAAGCAAATAGTTTACAACTGGTATAGAATACTGTAAGTTCCCAACAGGGCTGACATGAAAACAACCAAAAACGCTGCTAAAAATTGGGCAGACAACTCTTGAGGGTATGAGGACAATGTCTATGGACCAGTGGGAAGGACAGCAGCAAAGTACGGAAATTATATTTAAAAAAAAAAAGAGTTCTACAAATCAAAAGCCCTTTTCAGAGTAGCGTTTTATAAATTTGTATTTGTATACAAGACAGTGTTAATATTTCAACATGGTACAGAAATTTAGTCCTGTAATTCTTTCTGATTTGTCTCTCTTTAATTTATCAAGCAACGAATGTTTCTGCTATACAAATACATCTACTTTCTACTGTCCTAATATTTTCTGCCCAACTGCTGTATTATGCTAGTTTGGTACACATTCTATTGTTTGATGATTAAATCATTTATAGAGGCATGAATCAACCATTTAAACTACATATATACACATACTATGTTTTATAAATGCAATACATTATATCAAAATGTACTCAAAAAAAAACAACGAATTTTGCCAAAGTTACTTCCCTTGACAAAAAGTCATCCATTTGATTTTTGACCGGATCAACTGTGACCTGTTGTTTCCATTGTTTTTTTCAGGTAAATTATGTCTAAACAGTTGGCATGACAAAAAAACTTTGTGCTTAGTAGCTTAGAATTTCAGTTGTATTTTGGCTTGTGTCGAAAAGTGATAAATACTCGCCAGAGGCTAGGATTTATCACTTTTCTTACACTCGCCAAAATACAGCTGAAATTCTAAGCTACTAACCATGTAATTCTGATGTCTAACAATTTCAAATCCCTATTGATATTCTGTTTTCTAAATAGTTACAATCAGTACAATGTGCAAAATTACGCAAGTTTGTGATTCGTAGGCTTTAAAATGGCTGACAGTAAATTCAATAATAAATATTTTTTACCTAGGTGCCCAGGACTGCAATCCTGCTTCTGCATTTCCAGCCGTTTCTGAAACTCCAGTTGCTTTAACCTTTGTTTCATAATACGCTCTTGTTTTGATAACCCCGTCACTTCACTGTAACAAAATATCAGGCTGGAAAATTACACTCGGCTCGTAATGACGAGTGGATTTTTGGGTTGAGTTATCTCCATTTGCTTAATCTGTTTAGGTGTGCATTAATCCTCTTTAAAGGAGACACAAAAACAAAAGGCAAAAGCAGTTATTTATCTACTTTAAATTCAAATTAAAGTTTTTTTATTTAAAAAAATATGGCTGGTTTGGCTAGAGGAAACACGCATATTTTTTTGTTTTGTTTTTCTAATATACCTCTTACAATGTTTTCCTAGTGAAAGGGTTAAGCAATGCCAGGACAAGTATATTTTCTTTAGCAAGGCAAGTAAACTTTATGACACCTGGCCTTTAGGACAAGAGACTGTTTCAAGAAATTCAGGCACAGAATTGTGTCCATATACTACTAAATTTACAGATAAATCTCAAAGTTAAATGCTTGGTAATAGTTGGAGATATATTTCAGATGAATATTTAAGTATAATATAAGACACCCTTTTATAATGACTTATGGAAGATTAAACTGGGAAAACAACATCAATTAATGACCCTATTAATGCATGATTTACAATATATTATATATTTAACCGAAACAAAATATCAGTGATTTTAGTCTAAAGAAAGTGCATTTTACCTATTTTTATCCATGTCTTGGATACCACCACCTTCATTTTCCATCCGACTGTCTGGAGTTGTTGAGCATGATCTTCTCTTAACCGTCTCATCATTATCACAGTTTGTTACACGTTCATTTGTCTCTGAGCCAGACGGCTCGCATGACATGCTTTTTGACTTCTGCTGCATGTGCCTCACGGATGTTCCAGGAAGGTTCCCCTTCCCACAATTCCTTTTCAACATTTTAGCAGGGTCATTGTCTGACATCATTTCCTGTCCATTCTTACACACATTTTTTGCTGAGTCATTATCTGTAACCATATCCTGTGCATTTACACAGTTTTGCTGAACGTTTACAACATTTGAGACAGGATCACAAGTTCTGACACTTTTGCGAAGTTTATCTGCGGCTGCTAAGCTGCTCCTGCGGGCTTTGTTGATGTTCACGTCCATGACAGAATGTTTCAAGTCCTCAACTTTGGGTTGCTCAACTGGCTGGACATAAACGAAATTACAAATATTTCACTGATAACATTTCTATTAAGTAATAGAAAGAGTACAGTCTTAATGAGTTGGTTGATTTAAACATCGAGATGGGCCTACTTCCATCAAGGTGTTTAAATTAATCGAAATGAGACCATACTATTTTTCTTGTAGCATGTCTATTTCATCTGTCTGCCATACTCGTGACTTCCAATACATGGTAGTTATTTTACACCAGTTATTCTTACAGGTGTTATTTTCAATTAAATTTTTAAATGACACAAAGAATATAATTACCAGGTATATGTGATTTCCCTAACAGCTGTAAAACAACATAGGCTAGGCAGATAGGGATTTTTTCTTGATTCTGTTTGTTGTTTGCAAAATGTAATGGTTTACATGTTGCTGTTTTTTAAAAAAAAAAGTTTTTGCTTTTAAATCATCTAAAAAAAATGTAGAAATAGAGTTGGTCAGGCTAGCGAAGAAAAAAAACTTTTTTGTTTTTGTTTACAGCATATCACTATTGTGAAGCTATGATAAACATTCCCAAACCTGCCAAATGTAGATATGGCAAGTAGGGAGATTGGTGCCAGAGAAAGGGAGATTTGAGTGTAAAATAAATTTGAATTGTTTTAGCCAATTTTTGCATTTACATGTACCTTTGAAATGATCACAAAATCAATGTAAATTTCATGTGTGTGTGTGTGTGTGTGTGTGTGTGTGTGTGTGTGTGTGTGTGTATTATTATTTTTAGTGTGTGTGTGTGTGTGTGGTGTGTGTTGGTGGGTGGGTGAGGGTGGGGGGGGGGTATTTTTACTCCATCACAAAATCTTTTGCATGTATGCATTCGAGTATCTGATATAAATGAAACTTGAATTTGCAATATCTTTGAAGGTGCTACTAGGGTGTTGTTCATAGCTTCATAACAGTTGCAGACAATGTTATTAGCACAGTGTGTCATCATTGTATTAACATCTGTAAATATGTACATCATAGTTCAGCAAACCTCCTGCAGTTTTGGTTTCCAGATTTTGTATTTTGATATTTAACAGGTCACACTAATACCTTTGGGACTAGACTGGTACACAGTATTAGTTTACTGGTACCCGAGATCACACTCATTATTGCAGGGTTACATTAAATTTAGTACAATGTATAAAACAATTCCTGTTACAGTTTTGTCCAGGTATATAAACAAGAAAGTCCTTACTGGTTTGGAGCTCTGTTGATATATTTGAGGTAGTCTTTGTCTCCCAAACAGTTGCCCATGGCATTGCCAAAACTTCTGCAAATACAATTTACATAGTGTTCATGACTAAAGAGAACTGGACGAGAATCTTAATAATATATGGATGTTTCAAAATATACCGTATTGTTCCTTTTAACACCCTCGGGGGGTGTTACATTTATCAGAAGGGGGGGCGTTTATTTAAAGTGTAACACTGTCTTTCATTGACCCTTATGTAACTCTATTATAACTCTAAAACCCTTAGTGCACTACTTGAAATACACGTTTATAAATTTCTTTCTAGAATCAGTCACTGCATAAACACAATGTGCTAACCCCAAAATCGATCAATACTTGCACTAGAAGCACGTGTCGCTGCTGTACCATGACATATCACGTACGCCACTCATGATCAAGTTGCTTTACAAGAAATGATGACGTCATGAACAAATCTGTACTGTGTAAACTCGGTGTACTGTGTAAACTCGGTGTATTTGGCATTATCGCCATGGAGCGAAAGGAAAGTCACAGCACTTATACAGCGGGCTTTTAAATTAAAAGTCGTGGAATTGCGAATACTGAACATGGATAAAGTTTTTGTGGATATATTAGTTGTGTTATGCGATTAATACACTTTTTAAGGTAAGGTTTTTTTTTAACTTTATGCCACGGTGGGTGGGGGCGTTTACTCACGGTGCCTGGTGGTGGGGAGTGTGGTGGTGGTGGGGGGCCGGTTTATTAGGGAGGGGGCGTTTAAAAGGAACAATACGGTAATTGGTTTTAAACATATTTTATTGTTCAATAGTTTACACATTGTATATGTACATGTACAAAACATTGAATTTAATTGATTTGTATAGTTCACACCAACATCCTAAGGTCATATGGTGACTTTTCTAGCTTCCATTGGTGGAGGAAGGACCCACAGGCTGCCCCTATGGGCAATTTTTGTGCACAAGCCTGGTACCTGGGTGTAGACCACCCCGACTGTACAACACATAAACCGTATTTCCCCTTTATAGTAGAGATCGGGTGCTATGCAAAGTGCAAGGGGGTGCTCTATTATGGTTCAAATTTCCTTCCCTCCTTTCCGATGACTGTTCTTTATAGAAGTTACCGTGTGGGAAAGTTGAAAAAGAACTTTGAAGAGAGGGGGGAGTTCAAGGAACTGTAGCGGCAATCATTTACTATGACCCGGTATTGAGCTAACCTAAACCCGACTGTATACTGAGTATATCACTGTATCACTCTGTAGTCTGTTTGATACACATTTCCGTCAAACTCGACGATTACAACACGGGTTGCGTATATACGATGAATTAAATAATAAATAAAAGATAAACAAATAATAATTGAAAGAAAGGAGGTAAATAAAATCGGTAATTTGTATTGATGATTGATAGCACTTTAAGTTTATGTCATAGACCATTACCGTGCTCGTAGTAAAAAAACTCCAGTAAGTACAAAATCCCAATTAGCAGTAAAGACGAAAAATTGTTGTTTTTTAGGAACCTTTTGATTTTTGAAGAAGTTAAGGTTTCTTAAACAGGTGGGGGTGCTTCTATTAGGGAGGTACTACTAATAGGGTGAAATACGGCAATAGGGATTAGAATGAAAAGGACAATTGTTTATAGAATTCTTTTCCATAACCATATCTGGTGCTTCACTTCTTATGGAAAGTGCACTAAATTAGGCCTCATGCTTATTCAGTATTAATTATCGAAAAAGTTGCTCGGAAAAAATTATCAAATTGGGTATTTTTGCATAAATCACAAGTATTAATTCAAATGGAGGCTTTTACGGTTTTGAGGAATACTTTGTTTGTGATTGAAGAACATATTTACTAGGTTTATCACTTAGTAGTGTGACCAAGCAACAAGTAGCAGAGTGTACAAAATTGACGTACTTGAGAGCCCTCTTCAGTCCGTAGGGAGGGGGGAGGATTTACGGCCTCCTTTCTCTGCCTGTCTCCAGGGACAGAGCCTTATATGATTTCATCCCCTCACTTACACATACCCAATATCCTCGTGGTGGATGCCATCCTGAAACGAAATATTCAACTATTGTTAGCCCCCCCCAAAAATGAAAAACCTAACTGATTTTTTGTTTGTTTGGTACAGCATTTTGAGAAAAGTGACCGATACTTGGTGTGAATATATTTGAAACTCTCTAAACCGTTTTTAGTTTGTTAAAATTACCTATTACCTATTCTTTCATGATTTTTCATATAAACATTTGGGAATATTTAATATACCGTGTAAGAGTCTTAATTTTTTTAAAGTAGCTATCCTGCCCCAACAACAGCCAAATTTTTACAACATATGTACTCCGTTTCATAACCTACTGATGATGAGTGTACATGCATTACTTGCATATTTGAGACATCCACTCTATAAGACAAGAATAATAGAGTGCTTTAACCCCACGCCAGGCAAAACCCCAAAACGATCATTGAATAAGTGTTACACAACTCGTACAGTCATTTTATGCATATTCAATCCAGGGGTAAAAACCCATGAAAAAATCACTATACTTTCAATCGGCACATATACATTAGTATATGACCTAAATACCTGGATAGTGTTTTGAGATAGCGGTTTTGTGGTGTAATTTTGCCGTTATTTGGCAGGTTAGTGCCTTTAGGCAAAAATAAGTAAATACAAGTAAAACTGTTTGAAACCTTCAAAAAACATAAATCTTAAATCATAATTACATACTTCGATATCATTTTTTAGTATTAATGTGTCCTTTGCAGCATAACTATAAATCATATTATATCAGTAGGAAGAGAACTACGTTTTTTTGTAGCATTTTATTAGTACAAAGTTTCAAATACATTTTATGCATTACCATCAATGGAGCACTTTGAATACAGCCATCCCCACAAAATGTTTACACGTGAATTTGTCTAGTTTTGTTAGTTTGAATAGTGTTTTACATTTATTTTTTAGCACAATGTTAGGCCATAATGACGGTCACATTTAGG
Organism: Cyrtodaria siliqua; assembly: GCA_037043455.1. Lineage (NCBI taxonomy): Eukaryota > Metazoa > Mollusca > Bivalvia > Adapedonta > Hiatellidae > Cyrtodaria > Cyrtodaria siliqua. The sequence goes on along the minus strand of JAWPHD010019887.1, from coordinate 522 downwards.
TAGAGGCAGACCACCCTATTTTTCCTGGATAGAATCCAGTACTGTATTACCTTCCTCCATCCGTAGGAATCAACACTTTCTCACTTGAGCTCCCAGTCTGATTTCAAACCACAGCGATGAGAGGCGAGGAAGTTTTAGACCCAGAGGTCTTTACTAAAACAATAATTTTTAAATGGGTTAAATGAGCTTGCTCAAGGCACCTATCAGTACTGTGCCACCCTTCCAGCACAAACCGTTAAGTACACACCAAGCATGTAAGGGAGACTAGGGACAAGTTTTCTTAATTAAATCATTTAGACCAGAGGTGATGTATACACTCGTTTACCTAAATGATTTAGACAACTGGACAGTGCTTCTGTTAATCTAATGATTTAGACCTATGGAACAGTGTTTGTTTATATTAATGATTTAGGACCAATGGACCAGTGATTTTGTTTCTCTTTAATTGAGATTTAGACCAATGGACAGTGTTTCTGTTTACCTTAATGATTTTAGACCAACGGACAGTGTTTTCTGATAACC
>JAWPHD010019886.1:27500-33850 GCA_037043455.1 Cyrtodaria siliqua | reverse complement strand
ACTGAATATATATGTGTTAGAATGGAATATATATGTGTAAGAACTGAATACATAATGCGTAAGAACGAGAATTATATATGGGTAAGAACTGAATATATATGCTGTAAAACTGAATATATATGTGCTTAAGAACTGAATATATATGTGTAAGAACAGAATATATGTGTAAGAACTGAAATATATATGTGTAAGAGCTGAATATCATATGTCGTAAGAACTGAATTAATATGTGTAAGAACTGAATTTAGGTATATGTGTAAGAACGGAATATATATGTGTAGAGAACGAATAAATACGTGTAAGAACGGAATATATATGCTAGTATGAACGGAATATATATGCGTAAAACTGAGAATGATATATGCGTAAGAACTGAATATATTGCGTAAACTGAATATATATGGTAAGACTGAATATATATGCGTAAGAACTGAATAATAATCTGTAAGAACTGAATACATGTGTAAGAACTGAATATATTTGCGTAAGAACTGAATATGTATGCGTAAGAACGGAATATATATGAGTACGAACGAGCAATATCATATGTGTAAGGACGGAATTTGTACGTGTAAGAACGGAATTAGTATCTGTGTAAGACGGAATATCATATCTGTATATGCGATATAGTAGAGAACGGGAATATATATGTGCTAAGATAACTGAATTATATATGTGTAAGAAGTGATATATATGTTGATCAAGAACGGAATAATATATGTGTAAGAACGGAAAATGTACGTGTAAGAACTAGATTATATATGTGTAAGAACTGAACATATATGTGTAAGTAATCGAACTATATATGCGTAAGAACTGAATATATATGCGTGAAAAAACAGAATATATATGCGTAAGAACTGAATATATATCTGTAAGAACTGAATATATGAGTAAGAACTGATATATAATGCGTAAGAAATGAATACATATGCGTCAAGAACGGGAATATATATGAGTAAGAACGGATATATATAGTGTAAGAACGGATTATGTACGTGTAAGAACGGAATATATATGTGTAAGAACGGAATATATATGTGTAAAGAACGGAATATGTACGTGTATAGAACGGAATATATATTGTAAGAACGAAATCTATATGTGTAAGAACGGAATTATATATGTGTAAGAATGGAATATATATGTGTAAGAAGTGAATATATGTGTGTAAGAACGGAATATATATGTGTAAGAACGGAATTATATATGTGTAAGAACGGAATATATATATGTGTAAGAACGGAATATTACTATGTGTAAGAACGGAATATATATGTGTAATAACTGAATATATATGTGTAAGAACTGAAATATATATATGTAAGAAACTGAATGATAGCTATGTGTAAGAACTGAATATATATGTGTAAGAACTGAATTATATATGCGTAAGAACTGAATATATAGGCGTAAAAACTGAATATATATCGCGTAAGAACTGAATATATATGCGTAGAGAACTGAATATATATCCTGAGAAAGTAATATGATATGCGTAAAGACTGAATATATATGCGTAAGAACGAGAAATATATATGTAGTAAGACACGGAATTTATATGTGTAAGAACTGAATATATATGTGTAAGAACGGAATATATCGTGTAAGAATATATATGCGTAAGAACGGAATATATATGAGTCTACGAACGGAATATATACGTGTATAGGATATGGAATATATGATGTGTAAGACACAGAATCATATTATGTGTACGAACGGAATATATAAGTGTAAGACTGAATATATATGTGTAAGAACGGTGCACATATATGGCGTAAGAACTGAAATAGCATGCGTAAGAACTGAATAATCTATGCGTAGAGAACTGAATATATATGCGTAAATCTGAATATATATGCTTAGAACGGAATATATATGTGTAAGAAGGAATATATATGTGTAAGATCTGAATATTACTATGTGTTATAACTGAATATTATATGTGTAAGAACTCAATATATATGTTGTAAGAACTGAATATATATGGTAAGAAATGAAAATTATATGCTGTAAGAACGGGATATATATGTGTAAGAACGGAATTTGTACGTGTAAGAACGGAATATATATGTGTAAGAACTGAATATATATGTGTAAGAACTGAATATATATGTGTAAGACTGAATATATATGCGTATGAACGGATATATATGTGTAAGAACGGAATTGTGTACGTGTAAGAACGGACATATATATGTGTAAGAACGGAATATATATGTGTAAGAACGGAATATATATGTGTAAGACGGAAAATGTACGTGTAAGAACGGGAATATATATGTGTAAGAACTGAACATATATGTGTAAGTAATGAATATATTGTCGTAAGAACTGAATATATATGCGTAAAAACTGAATATATATGCGTAAGAACTGATATATATCTGTAAGAACTGAATATATGAGTAAGAACTGAATATATATGCGTAAGAAATGAATACATATGCGTAAGAACGGAATATATATGAGTAAGAACGGAATATATATGTGTAAGAAGTGAATATATATGTGTAAGAACGGAATATATTATGTGTAATGAACGGAAAATGTACGTAGTAAGAACTGAATATATATGTGTAAGAACTGAACATATATGTGTAAGTAATGAATATATATGCGTAAGAACTGAATATATATGCGTAAAAACTGAATATATATGACGTAAGAACTGAATATATACTCGTGTAAGAACTGAATATATGAGTAAGAACTGAATATATATGCGTAAAGAAATGAATACATATGCGTAAGAACCGGAATATAATCTGAGTAAGAAACGGAATATATATGTGTAAGAACGGAATATTTACCGTGTAAGAACGGAATATATATGTGTAAGAACGGAATATTATAGTGTAAGAACGGAATATGTACGTGTAAGAACGGAATATATATGGTGGTAAGAACGAAATATATATGTGTAAGAACGGAATATATATGTGTAAGGAATAGGAATTATATATGTCGGTAAGAAGTGAATATATGTGTGTTATAAGAACGGAATATATATGTGTAAGAACGGAAGTATATATGTGTAAGAACGGAATATATATATGTGTAAGACGGATCATATATGTGTAAGTGAACGGAATATATATGTAGATAATAACTGAATATATATGTGTAAGAACTGCAATATATATCATGTAAGACTGATTTATATGTGTAAGAACTGAATATATATGTGTAAGAACTGAATATATATGTTGCGTAAGAACTGAATATATAGCGTAAAAACTGAATATATTATGCGTAAGAACTGAATATATATGCGTAAGAACTGAATATATATCCATGAGAAAGTAATATATATGCGTAAAGACTGAATATATATGCGTAAGAACGAAATATATATGTGTAAGAACGGAATATTATGTGTAAGAACTGAATATATATGTGTAAGAACGGAATATATGTGTAAGAATATATATGCGTAAGAACGGGAATATATATGTGTACGAACGGAATATATACGTGTAGCGAATGGAATATAGATGTGTAAGAACAGAATATATATGTGTACGAACGGAATATATAAGTGTAAGAACTGAATATATATGTGTAAGAACTGCACATATATGCGTAAGAACTGAATACTATATGCGTAAGAACTGAATATATATATGCGTAAGAACTAGAATATTTATGCGTAAATCTGAATCTATATGCTTAAGAACGGAATATATATGTGTAAGAAGTGAATATATTTGTGTAAGAACTGAATATATATGTGTTATAACTGAACTATATATGTGTAAGAACTCAATATATATGTGTAAGAACTGAATATATATGAGTAAGAAATGAAAATAGGATAGCGTAAGAACGGAATCAGTATAGTGTAAGAACGGAATTTGTAAAGTGTTAAGAACGGAATATATATGTGTAAGAAGCTGAAATATATATGTGTAAGAACTAGAATATATATGTGTAAGACTGAATATATATGCGTAAGAACGGAATATATATGTGTAAGAACGGAAATTTGTACGTGTAAGAACGGAATAATATGTGTAAGAACGGAATATATATAGTCGTTGAGAAGAACGGAATATATATGTGTAATGACACGGACAAATGTACGTGTTAAGAACGGAATATATATGTGTCAAGAACTGAACATATATGTGTAAGTAATGAATATATAGTGCCGTAAGAACTGATATATATGCGTAAAAACTGAATATATATGCGTAAGAACTGAATATATATCTGTAAGCAACTGAATATATGAGTAAGAACTGAATATATTATGCGTAAGAAATGAATACATATGCGTAAGAACGGACATATATATGAGTCAAGAAACGGAATTATATATGTGCTAAGAATCGGAATATGTACGTGTAAGAACGGAATATATATTTGTAAGAACGGAATATATATGTGTAAGAACGGAATATGTACGTGTAAGAAACGGAATATATATGTGTAAGAACGGAATATATATGTGTAAGAACGGAATATATATGTGTAAAAATGGAGCTATATATGTGTAAGAAGTGAATATATGTGTGTAAGAACGGAATATATATGTGTAAGAACGGAATATATATGTGTAAGAACGGAATATTATATGTGTAAGAACGGAATATATATGTGTAAGAACGGAATATCATATGTTGTAATAACTGAATATATATGTGTAAGAACTGAATATATATATGTAAGAACTGAATATATATGTGTAAGAACTGAATATATATGTGTAAGAACTGAATATATATGCGTAGAACTGAATATATATGCGTAAAAACTGAATATATATGCGTAAGAACTGAATATATATGCGTAACGAACTGAAGTATATATGCATGAGAAAGTAAATATATATGCGTAAAGACTGAATATATATGCGTAAGAACGAAATCTATATATGTGTCTAAGAACGGAATTCTATTATGTGTAAGAACTGAATATATATGTGTAAGAACGGAATATATGTGTAAGAATATATATGCGTAAGAACGGAATATATATGTGTAAGAACGGAATATATACGTGTAGGAATGGAATATATATGTGTAAGAACAGAATATATATGTGTACGAACGGAATATATACGTGTAAGAACTGAATATATATGTGTAAGAACTGCACATATATGCGTAAGAAACTGAATATATATGCGTAAGAACTGAATATCTATGCGTAAGAACTGAATATATATGCGTAAATCTGAATATATATGCATAAGAACGGAATATATTGCTGTAAGAAGTGAATATATATGTGTAAGAACTGAATATATATGTGTTATAACTGAATATATATGTGTAAGAACTCAATATATATGTGTAAGAACTGATATATATGAGTAAGAAATGAAAATATATGCGTAAGTACGGAATATATATGTGTAAGAACGGAAGTTTTGTACGTGTAAGAACGGAATATATATGTGTAAGAAATGAAGTATATATGTGTAAGAACTGACTCTATATATGTGTAAGAACTGAATATATATGCGTAAGAACTGAATATATATGTGTAAGAACGGAATTTGTACGTGTAAGAACGGAATATATATGTGTAAGAACGGAACTATATATGTGTAAAGAACGGAATATATATGCGTAAGACTGAATCTATATGTGTTATAGACGGAATATATTATGTGTAGAACGGAATATATATGTGTAAGAACTGAATATATATGTGTAAGAACTGAATATATATGTGTAAGAACTGAATATATATGTGTAAGAACTGAATTATATATATGCGTAAGAAATGAATATATTATGCGTAAGAACTGAGTATATATGCGTAAGAACGGAATCTATATGCGTAAGAACGGAATATATATGAGTAAGAACTGAAAATATGTATGCGTAAGAACGGAATATATATGTGTAAGAACGGAATATATATTTGTAAAAACGGAATATATATGTGTAAGAACGGAATATATATGCGTAAAGATACTGATATATATACTGTGTAAGGAACGGAATATATATGTGTAAGAACGAAAATATATATGTGTAGGAAGTGATTATATATAGTGTAAGAACTGAATATATATGCTGTAAGAATTTGAATATATATGTGTAAGACACTGAATATATATGCGTAAGAAACTGAATATATATGCGTAAAACTGAATATATATGCGTAAGAACTGAACATATATGTGTAAGAAATGAATATATATCGCGTAAGAACTGAATATATATGCGTAGAACTGAATATATATGCGTAAGAACGGAATATATATGTGTAAGAACTGAATATATATGTGTAAGATCTAATATATATGTGTAAGAACTGAATATATATGTGTAAGAACGGAATATATAGTGTGTAAGAACGGAATATATATGTGTTAGAACGGAATATAT
>JAWPHD010019886.1:0-17500 GCA_037043455.1 Cyrtodaria siliqua | reverse complement strand
ATTGGGAACGGGTCCTAGAAAAATCCCTGTGAACCAACGTTATTGCAAGATATTTTACTATGCCATGTAACTTGATAATCAGATATTGGCAATTATAAAATCTAGAGGGGCTGGTCAGTAATGAAAAATCATTTTAACTCCTTATTAAACATGTAATTTTTACATTCATTTGATACTTTCTGAAGGGAAAAAATATCCAATTTCAAGTAAACTTCATTTTTCAAGTAGGATGAGCTACTGCCCACATGAAAATTGCAATTCACTACCAGCGTTTAAAATAAAAAAAAGTATAAACGCTGAGAATTTGTATATCAGTTCTTAATTAAGCAATAGTTCAGAAGGATTAGTATTGGCATTGCAATCACTTCACTCATAGAAGTATTTTCTTTTCTTCTGAAAAACGTATTCACATTTCACTCAAGAAAGGTTTTCTATAAGGTTAATCTGACACAGTTCAGCATACACTCAAGTGATATGAAAACGCAACACGGGAATTTCCGCTATATATTGTATATACTGCACACTTAATTGCACATAATATTCCAAAGAAATCCCAAGATGTTTTTTAAAAAGAAAGTTGCAGTTAACTAGAGAAAGGGCACAACTTTGATGCTGTAGACGTTTTAATCACACTACACTTTGTAACAAGAACTTCATAAATGTTGAAGTAGCTCTTTGAAAAATTGAGCTAGTTCAGTACTGTATTTAACGTAAATAGTTTGCAAAATGTTGCATCCTAAGTTTGCTCACATGATTGAGCCAAACGCGTACTCTGTGAATAATGAAACATTGAAGGAATACTATTTGTTGTATTATTTGTTGTTTTAGTATTTTTTCCAAAAGGAAAGGTCTTACGTAGCCATGTACCATTCGATTCAAAGCAGCATATTGTACATACAATATATAGCGGAAATTCCCGTGTTGCGTTTTCATATCACTTGAGTGTATTTATATGATTTTATAGGATGGCACTCATTACAGCTTGTACAAACTGATAAGTAATAGATAGAGTATGGTTTCATTGAGTTGGTTAATTTAAACATCGAGATGGGTGTAGCCCATCGAGGTGTTTAAATTAACCAATGAGATGAAACCATACTCTATTTGTTTTGTAGCATGTTCATTTCAGCTCCCTGCCATACTCTAACTTCCAATAACTGGTAGTTGCGACACATTCATTTTATACATTTTTAAAAGTCATGATACACAATTGGTATAATCTTTTTGGTACAAAGTTTACAGAAATTGGTGGGGTATCTTTCCATCACATAACTTGCGATGTGAGAGTATAATAAAACCATGACAAAAATATCATAATACAGTTTGAGTGTAATAAACATGAAAAATAAATAAGGTCAAATCATCACATTTTGGCCTTTTCTGTTCAGGTCAGAGTGTATAGATTTCTGAAACTGGTAATTCCGGGGTTACGGAAATCAGTGTAGCAGTTCTGACTGTTCAGAGTGTTACAGGGAAGACTAAAGCAGCTACGTTTATAAATGTGTATTATTTCATGTGGCATTTTTGGAGTATGTGGTAAATAGAATCTCGCTTTCATACCTATTTAATACTGAATTTACTAAACTTATTGGATGCAATTTTATCCATTTTGTTTAATAAATTTAATATTAGAATGGCACTCTTTTATTTATAGGTTCTGGTAGCTTTGAATGTTTACTTACACATGGCATCATACTTACTGTTAGGGAATACCATCATGGTCTTACTTGATGGTCATCATGTCAGTTGGATCAATTGTCCAAGTTTCTAGGGGATGTCCATTTCATGTTCATGCCATCAGTGGCAGTGTCTACTGAAGTCAATTCATTGCCAACTGAGTAACTTTATAGGTTTTATTACATGATTTGCTTGTTTGTTTGTATGGTGTTTTACATCATTTATATATGACGGTCAATTTTATTTTTTGGTGGTGGAAGCAGACCACCCACTTTACTGGTTAGAACCAGCACTATACACCTCCCGCCATCCATAAGAATTGACTTTTCCTCCTCACTAACATACATGATTCGGGAAGCTTGTATGACCAAGTCCACTGAGCAGTTTGTATTGTTGGTTGCACATTCAATGGTGGAATGAACATATTACTCTGTTATACACGTTAATCTGAACTGAACAGTTAGGTTAAACTTATTTATTTTACATTGATAGTAACAAAAGCTCTATGAACTTATTTGAATCACTCTTTATGTCTTCCTGGGTAGAACCAGTACTAAGCAAATGAAGATAAAGTGTCTTGCTAAGGGAGACGAAACATAATTATGGTTATGGCAGGAATCGAACCCATGACTTTTCGGTCAAGGGTTCAATGCTCTACCACTAGACCACAGCGCTCCACAAAACAGTTAAAAGAGTACAGTGTAAAGTCCTTATTTTGGTAGCAGCCATTGCTTCCAAAAGCATATAAACACCTCAGGGTTCCCTTTTTGCAATTATTTCATTCCAAATATATGAAAAGCCATCACCTAACCCCATATAGTAAATGGTTAAGTTAAAGTTGCTTAACTTGGGTGCGGAGTATAAACTTGATGCATAGCATCATGCGGTCACTTGTTGCAGGTCAAAACAAATACTAATATGACTTGTCTTAATGTCTGAGTAATTGGTTTATCAATAATAAATAATTTGACCTCAGTTCTTAAGTTTGATGCCACTAAACTAATTTAAAATTACAATTTGTTTGTAACAGGATTAATTATATTACACAGACACAAAAAACACATGCACATTTCTTTTCTATGAAATTGGATAGCATACAGGTAGTTCATTTCTATGAAGTAGATATTAAAAAACACTGGTAATTATTTTCTGTTATCATATGTACCTCAAGTAAAATTGTTAAATTCCCATAAATGGACTTTGAAACATTTCCGCCTATTACCCGCTACACCATTATATGCACACAAATAAATCAAAAAGTCTTAAGCACAATATTGAACATGCTGAATTTCCATAGACGGACCATGAAACACTTTCAATTATTGCCCGCTAAATACAATGTTACATGCACACAAATGATGAGCGCTTGTTTAGAAAAACTCAATGTATACATATAAAATTATAATCTTTGCTTTTACTGTTGATTAAAGTGTAAAAACAATTTTTGTAATGTTTTATTCGAAAAGAATGTTTATTTTACAAGAATATTCAGCAGAACCAATTTTTTTTTCAAATGTATTTTTCAGTATAATAAAATAAATATTACATTCCAGTGAGATTGAGTGAATATTCTATTATTCAATAAGGATAAAACCAATATCCAGTATAGTATTCTATTACGAAAGATAAAACACTGGCAATCATATTTATATTGATAAAAACAAAATGACAAATATTTTTGTCAATTTCTAATTAACAGTTCCGTTGTAAAGATGTAAATTGCTCAAATATAACTTAATCTTAATAATCACACTAAAATTTAGTATTCTTTCTTCTTAATCTATGGTTTTAGAGCTCAATATCAACCTGTGTTGATCAGTGATTTAAGTTTTATTTTGGGGGAAAATTGTAAAACGTTTCCTTTTTTGTATGAATAATATATATTTTATAAGCTACATAATAAATTAAAAACATTATGACATCATATTATTTTAGTGACATCACTGTCTTGTCACAAGTCATGATACTCCGATTAATTGAATGCAATAACTCATAAGTGCATTTACAGAGTTATTGTTAGTGCACTTACAGAGTTTTTGCATTGAAACATTCAATGCAACAACTCCGTAAGTGCACTTATTGAGTTGTTGCATTGAACTTTTTCATGACTGCAGATATTGAGTTGTGCTTCTAATGAAATAAAATCCCAAAAAGTGCCAAATCAACTCTAATCTTTTGATAGAACATGTATCTCAATGTGAGAGACCAATTTATGCAAAAAAGTGATTTTCTGAAAACATGTCGCTTACGGAGTTGTTGCGTTGATGGGACGATATATATTCAGTTCTTACACATATATATTCCGTTCTTACACGTACAAATTCCGTTCTTACACATATATATTCCGTTCTTACGCATATATTTTCATTTCTTACTCATATATATTCAGTTCTTACACATATATATTGAGTTCTTACACATATATATTCAGTTATAACACATATATATTCAGTTCTTACACATATATATTCACTTCTTACACATATATATTCCGTTCTTACACATATATATTCAGTTCTTACACATATATATTCAGTTCTTACGCATATATATTCAGTTCTTACGCGTAAATATTCCGTTCTTGCACATATATATTCCGTTCTTACACATATATTCCGTCCTGACGCATATATATTCCGTTCTTTCGCATATATATTCAGTTTTACGCAAATATATTCAGTTCTTACGCATATATATTCAGTTCTTACGCATATATATTCCGTTCTTACACATATATATTCCGTTCTTACACGTATTTATTCCGTTCTTACACATATATATTCCGTTCTTACACATATCTATTCCGTTCTTACACATATATATTCCGTTCTTACGCATATATATTCAGTATTTACACATATATATTCCGTTCTTACGCATATATAATTCCGTTCTTAAGCATATATATTCAGATTTACGCATATATATTCAGTTCTTACGCATATATATTCAGTTCTTACGCATATATATTCAGTTCTTACGCATATATGTGCAGTTCTTACACATCAATATTCAGTTCTTACACTTATATATTCCGTTCGTACACATATATATTCTGTTCTTACACATATATATTCCATTCCTACACGTATATATTCCGTTCTTACACATATATATTCCGTTCTTACGCATATATATTCTTACACATATATTCCGTATTTACACATATATATTCAGTTCTTACACATATAAATTCCGTTCTTACACATATATATTTCGTTCTTAAGCATATATATTCAGCCCTTACGCATATATATTACTTTCTCATGCATATATATTCAGTTCTTACGCATATATATTCAGTTCTTACGCATATATATTCAGTTTTTACGCATATATATTCAGTTCTTACGCATATATATTCAGTTCTTACACATATATATTCAGTTCTTACACATATATATTCAGTTCTTACATATATATATATTCAGTTCTTACACATATATATTCAGTTATTACACATTATATTCCGTTCTTACACATATATATATTCCGTTCTTACACATATATATTCCGTTCTTACACATATATATTCCGTTCTTACAAACATATATTCACTTCTTACACATATATATTCCGTTCTTACACATATATATTCCGTTCTTACACATATATATTCCGTTCTTACACATATATATTCCGTTCTTACACGTACATATTCCGTTCTTACACATATATATTCCGTTCTTACACATATATATTCCGTTCTTACACGTACATATTCCGTTCTTACTCATATATATTCCGTTCTTACGCATATGTATTCATTTCTTAAGCATATATTCAGTTCTTACACATATATTCAGTTCTTACAGATATATATTCAGTTCTTACGCATATATATTCAGTTTTTTACGCATATATATTCAGTTCTTACGCATATATATTCATTACTTACACATATATGTTCAGTTCTTACACATATATATTCCGTTCTTACACGTACATTTTCCGTTCTTACACATATATATTCCGTTCTTACACATATATATTCACTTCTTACACATATATATTCAGTTCTTACACATATATATTCCGTTCTTACATATATATACAGATATATATTCCGTTCTTACACATATATATTCCGTTCTTACACGTACATATTCCGTTCTTACACATATATATTCCGTTCTTACACATAAATATATTCCGTTCTTACACGTACATATTGCGTTCTTACACATATATATTCCGTTCTTACTCATATATATTCCGTTCTTACGCATATGTATTCATTTCTTACGCATATATATTCAGTTCTTACACATATATTCAGTTCTTACAGATATATATTCAGTTCTTACGCATATATATTCAGTTCTTACGCATATATATTCAGTTCTTACACATATATATTCACTTCTTACACATATATATTCAGTTCTTACACATATATATTCCGTTCTAACATATATATACACATATATATTCCGTTCTTACACATATATATTCCGTTCTTACACGTACATATTCCGTTCTTGCACATATATATTCCGTTCTTACACATATATATTCAGTTCTTACACATATATATTCAGTCCTTACGCATATATATTCAGTTCTTACACATATATATTCAGTTCTTACTCTTATATATTCAGTTCTTACACTTAAATATTCCGTTCTTACAAATATATATTCCGTTCTTACACGTACATATTCCGTTCTTACACATACAGATTCCGTTCTTACACATATATATTCCGTTCTTACGAATATATATTCAGTTCTTAAGCATATATATTCAGTTCTTACACATATATATTCAGTTCTTACGCATATATATCCAGTTTCTTACGTATATATATTCATTTCTTACACTTAAATATTCCGTTCTTACAAATATATATTCCGTTCTTACACGTACATATTCCGTTCTTACACATACAGATTCCGTTCTTACACATATATATTCCGTTCTTACGAATATTTATTCAGTTCTTAAGCATATATATTCAGTTCTTACACATATATATTCAGTTCTTACGCATATATATCCAGTTCTTACATATATATGTTCAGTTCTTACACATATATATTCCGTTCTTACACGTACATATTCCGTTCTTACACATATATATTCCGTTCTTACACATATATATTCCGTTCTTACACATATATATTCAGTTCTTATACATATATATTCACTTTTTACACATATATATTCAGTTCTTACATATATATATTCAGTTCTTACACATATATATTCAGTTCTTACACATATATATTCTGTTCTTACACATATATATATTCCGTTCTTACACATATATATTCCGTTCTTACACATATATATTCAGTTCTTACACATATATATTCCGTTCTTACACATATATATTCCGTTCTTACACATATATATTCCGTTCTTACACGTACAAATTCCGTTCTTACACATATATGTTCCGTTCCTACTCATATATATTCCGTTCTAACGCATATATATTCAGTTCTTACGCAAATATATTCAGTTCTTACACATATATTCAGTTCTTACAGATATATATTCAGTTCTTACGCATATATATTCAGTTCTTACGCATATATATTTAGTTCTTACGCATATATATTCATTTCTTACACATATATGTTCAGTTCTTACACATATATATTCCGTTCTTACACGTACATATTCCATTCTTACAAATATATATTCCGTTCTTACACATATATATTCCGTTCTTACACATATATATTCAGTTCTTACACATATATATTCACTTCTTACACATATATATTCAGTTCTTACACACATATATTCCGTTCTTACACATATATACACATATATATTCCGTTCTTACACATATATAATCCGTTCTTACACGTACATATTCCGTTCTAACACATATATATTCCGTTCATAAGCATATATATATTCAGGACTTCCGTATATATATTCAGTTCTTACACATATATATTCCGTTCTTTTACATATATATTCCGTTCTTACACATATATATTCCTTTCTTACACGTATATATTCCGTTCTTACACATATATATTCCGTTCTTACACATATATATTCAGTTCTTACACATATATATTCAGTTCTTACACATATATATTCAGTTCTTACACATATATATTCCGTTCTTACGCATATATATTCAGTTCTTACACATATATGTTCAGTTTTTGCGCATATATATTCAGTTTTACGCATATATATTCAGTTCTTACGCATATATATTCCGTTCTTACACATATATATTCCGTTCTTACACGTACATATTTCGTTCTAACACATATATATTCCGTTCATAAGCATATATATTCAGGACTTGAGTATATATATTCAGTTCTTACACATATATATTCCGTTCTTTTTACATATATATTCCGTTCTAACACATATATATTCCTTTTTTACACGTATATATTCCGTTCTTACACATATATATTCCGTTCTTACACATATATATTCAGTTCTTACACATATATATTCAGTTCTTACACATATATATTCAGTTCTTACACATATATATTCACTTCTTACACATATATATTCCATTCTTACACATATATATTCCGTTCTTACACATATATATTCAGTTCTTACGCATATATATTCCGTTCTTACACATATATATTCCGTTTTTACAAATATATATTCCGTTCTTACACATATATATTCCGGTCTTACGCATATATATTTTCAGTTCTTACTCATATATATTCCGTTCTTACGCATATATATTCCGTTCTTACGAATATATATTCAGTTCTTACGCATATATATTCAATTCTTACGCATATATATTCAGTTCTTACTAATATATATTCAGTTCTTACACATATATATTCAGTACTTACACATATATATTCCATTCTTACAAATATATATTCCGTTTTAACACATATATACTACGTTCTTACACGTATATATTCCGTTCTAACACATATATATTCCGTTCTTACACATATATATTCCGTTCTTACACATATATATTCCGTTCTTACACGTACATATTCCGTTCTTACACATATATATTCTGTTCTTACACATATATATTCCGTTCTTACGAATATATATTCAGTTCTTACGCATATATATTCAGTTCTTACACATATATATTCAGTTCTTACAGATATATATTCAGTTCTTACGCATATATATTCATTTCTTACATATATATGTTCAGTTCTTACACATATATATTCCGTTCTTACACGTACATATTCCGTTCTTACACATATATATTGCGTTCTTACACATATATATTCCGTTCTTTCCCATATATATTCAGTTCTTACACACATATATTCACTTCTTACACATATATGTTCAGTTCTTACATATGTATATTCAGTTCTTACACATATATATTCAGTTCTTACACATATATATTCCGTTCTTACACATATATATATTCCGTTCTTACACATATATATTCCGTTCTTACACATATATATTCAGTTCTTACACATATATATTCCGTTCTTACACATATATATTCCGTTCTTACACGTACAAATTCCGTTCTTACACATATATATTCCGTTCTTACTCATATATATTCCGTTCTTACGCATATATATTCAGTTCTTACGCAAATATATTCAGTTCTTACACATATATTCACTTCTTACATATATATATTCAGTTCTTACGCATATATATTCAGTTCTTACGCATATATATTCAGTTCTTACGCATATATATTCATTTCTTACACATATATGTTCAGTTCTTACACATATATATTCCTTTCTTACACGTATATATTCCGTTCTTACACATATATATTCAGTTCTTACACATATATATTCACTTCTTACACATATATATTCAGTTCTTACACATATATATTCCGTTCTTACACATATATACACATATATATTCCGTTCTAACACATATATATTCCGTTCTTACACGTTCATATTCCGTTCTTACACATATATATTCCGTTCTTACACATATATATTCCGTTCTTACATATATATATTCAGTTCTTACACATATATATTCAGTTATTACACATATATATTCCGTTCTTACACATATATATTCCGTTCTTACACATATATATATTCCGTTCTTACACATATATATTCCGTTTTTACACATATATATTCCGTTCTTACACACATATATTCACTTCTTACACATATATATTCCGTTCTTACACATATATATTGCGTTCTTACACATATATATTCCGTTCTTACACATATATATTCCGTTCTTACACGTACATATTCCGTTCTTACACATATATATTCCGTTCTTACACATATGTATTCATTTCTTACGCATATATATTCAGTTCTTACACATATATTCAGTTCTTACAGATATATATTCAGTTTTTACGCATATATATTCAGTTTTTACGCATATATATTCAGTTCTTACGCATATATATTCATTACTTACACATATATGTTCAGTTCTTACACATATATATTCCGTTCTTACACATACATTTTCCGTTCTTACACATATATATTCCGTTCTTACACATATATATTCAATTCTTACACATATATATTCACTTCTCACACATATATATTCCGTTCTTACATATATATACAGATATATATTCCGTTCTTACACATATATATTCCGTTCTTACACGTACATATTCCGTTCTTACACATATATATTCCGTTCTTACACATATATATATTCCGTTCTTACAGGTACATATTCCGTTCTTACACATATATATTCCGTTCTTACTCATATATTCCGTTCTTACGCATATGTATTCATTTCTTACGCATATATATTCATTTCTTACACATATATTCAGTTCTTACAGATATATATTCAGTTTTTACGCATATATATTCAGTTTTTACGCATATATATTCAGTTCTTACGCATATATATTCATTACTTACACATATATGTTCAGTTCTTACACATATATATTCCGTTCTTACACATACATTTTCCGTTCTTACACATATATATTCAATTCTTACACATATATATTCACTTCTCACACATATATATTCCGTTCTTACATATATATACAGATATATATTCCGTTCTTACACATATATATTCCGTTCTTACACGTACATATTCCGTTCTTACACATATATATTCCGTTCTTACACATATATATATTCCGTTCTTACACGTACATATTCCGTTCTTACACATATATATTACGTTCTTACTCATATATATTCCGTTCTTACGCATATGTATTCATTTCTTACGCATATATATTCAGTTCTTACACATATATTCAGTTCTAACAGATATATATTCAGTTCTTACGCATATATATTCAGTTCTTACGCATATATATTCAGTTCTTACGCATATATTTTCATTACTTACACCTATATGTTCAGTTCTTACACATATATATTCCGTTCTTACACGTACATATTCTGTTCTTACACATATATATTCCGTTCTTACACATATATATTCACTTCTTACACATATATATTCAGTTCTTACACATATATATTCCGTTCTTACAAATATATACACATATATATTCCGTTCTTACACATATATATTCCGTTCTTACACGTACATATTCCGTTCTTACACATATATATTCCGTTCTTACACATATATATTCAGTTCTTACACATATATATTCAGTTCTTACGCATATATATTCAGTTCTTGCACATATATATTCAGTTCTTACACATATATATTCAGTTCTTACTCTTATATATTCAATTCTTACACTTATATATTCCGTTCTTACAAATATAAATTCCGTTCTTACACGTACATATTCCGTTCTTACACATATAGATTCCGTTCTTACACATATATATTCCGTTCTTACGAATATATATTCAGTTCTTACGCATATATATTCAGTTCTTACACATATATATTCAGTTCTTACGCATATATATCCAGTTCTTACGTATATATATTCATTTCTTACGCATATATATTCATTTCTTACATATATATGTTCAGTTCTTACACATATATATTCCGTTCTTACACGTACATATTCCGTTCTTACACATATATATTCCGTTCTTACACATATATATTCCGTTCTTACACATATATATTCAGTTCTTACACATATATATTCACTTTTTACACATATATATTCAGTTCTTACATATATATATTCAGTTCTTACACATATATATTCAGTTCTTACACATATATATTCCGTTCTTACACATATATATATTCCGTTCTTACACATATATATTCCGTTCTTACACATATATATTCAGTTCTTACACATATATATTCCGTTCTTACACATATATATTCCGTTCTTACACATATATATTCCGTTCTTACACGTACAAATTCCGTTCTTACACATATATATTCCGTTCTTACTCATATATATTCCGTTCTTACGCATATATATTCAGTTCTTACGCAAATATATTCAGTTCTTACACATATATTCACTTCTTACAGATATATATTTAGTTCTTACGCATATATATTCAGTTCTTACGCATATATATTCAGTTCTTACGCATATATATTCATTTCTTACACATATATATTCAGTTCTTACGCATATATATTCAGTTCTTACGCATATATATTCATTTCTTACACATATATGTTCAGTTCTTACACATATATATTCCGTTCTTACACGTAGATATTCCATTCTTACAAATATATATTCCGTTCTTACACATATATATTCCGTTCTTACACATATATATTCAGTTCTTACACATATATATTCACTTCTTACACATATATATTCAGTTCTTACACATATATATTCCGTTCTTACACATATATACACATATATATTCCGTTCTTACACATATATATTCCGTTCTTACACGTACATATTCCGTTCTAACACATATATATTCTGTTCTTACACATATATATTCCTTTCATAAGCATATATATTCAGGACTTACGTATATATATTCAGTTCTTACACATATATTACGTTCTTTTACATATATATTCCGTTCTTACACATATATATTCAGTTCTTACACATATATATTCCGTTCTTACGCATATATATTCATTTCTTACACATATATGTTCAGTTCTTACGCATATATATTCAGTTTTACACATATATATTCAGTTCTTACACATATATATTGAGTTTTTACACATATATATTCAGTTCTTACACATATATATTCACTTCTTACACATATATATTCCGTTCTTACACATATATATTCCGTTCTTACACATATATATTCAGTTCTTACGCATATATATTCCGTTCTTACACATATATATTCCGTTTTTAAAAATATATATTCCGTTCTTACACATATATATTCAGTTCTTACACATATATATTCCGTTCTTACACATATATACACATATATATTCCGTTCTTACACATATATATTCCGTTCTTACACGTACATATTCCGTTCTAACACATACATATTCCGTTCTTACACATATATATTCACTTCTTACACATATATATTCAGTTCTTACACATATATATTCCGTTCTTACACATATATACACATATATATTCCGTTCTTACACATATATATTCCGTTCTTACACGTACATATTCCGTTCTAACACATATATATTCTTTTCTTACACATATATATTCCTTTCATAAGCATATATATTCAGGACTTACGTATATATATTCAGTTCTTACACATATATATTCCGTTCTTTTACATATATATTCCGTTCTTACACATATATATTCCGTTCTTACACGTATATATTCCGTTCTTACACATATATATTCCGTTCTTACACATATATATTCAGTTCTTACACATATATATTCCGTTCTTACGCATATATATTCATTTCTTACACATATATGTTCAGTTCTTACGCATATATATTCAGTTTTACGCATATATATTCCGTTCTTACACATATATATTCCGTTTTTAAAAATATATATTCCGTTCTTACACATATATATTCCGTTCTTACGCATATATATTTTCAGTTCTTACTCATATATGTTCCGTTCTTACGCATATATATTCCGATCTTACGCATATATATTCAGTTCTTACGCATATATATTCAGTTCTTACGAATATATATTCAGTTCTTACACATATATATTCAGTACTTACACATATATATTCCGTTCTTACACATATACATTCCGTTTTTACACATATATACTACGTTCTTACACGTATATATTCCGTTCTAACACATATATATTCCGTTCTTACACATATATATTCCGTTCTTACACATATATATTCCGTTCTTACACGTACATATTCCGTTCTTACACATATATATTCCGTTCTTACACATATATATTTCGTTCTTACACATATATATTCAGTTCTTACACATATATATTCACTTCTTACACATATATATTCAGTTCTTACACATATATATTCCGTTCTTACACATATATACACATATATATTCCGTTCTTACACATATATATTCCGTTCTTACACGTACATATTCCGTTCTAACACATATATATTCTATTCTTACACATATATATTCCTTTCATAAGCATATATATTCAGGACTTACGTATATATATTCAGTTCTTACACATATATTACGTTCTTTTACATATATATTCCGTTCTTACACATATATATTCAGTTCTTACACATATATATTCCGTTCTTACGCATATATATTCATTTCTTACACATATATGTTCAGTTCTTACGCATATATATTCAGTTTTACGCATATATATTCAGTTCTTACACATATATATTGAGTTTTTACACATATATATTCAGTTCTTACACATATATATTCACTTCTTACACATATATATTCCGTTCTTACACATATATATTCCGTTCTTACACATATATATTCAGTTCTTACGCATATATATTCCGTTCTTAGACATATATATTCCGTTTTTAAAAATATATATTCCGTTCTTACACATATATATTCAATTCTTACACATATATATTCCGTTCTTACACATATATACACATATATATTCCGTTCTTACACATATATATTCCGTTCTTACACGTACATATTCCGTTCTAACACATACATATTCCGTTCTTACACATATATATTCACTTCTTACACATATATATTCAGTTCTTACACATATATATTCCGTTCTTACACATATATACACATATATATTCCGTACTTACACATATATATTCCGTTCTTACACGTACATATTCCGTTCTAACACATATATATTCTGTTCTTACACATATATATTCCTTTCATAAGCATATATATTCAGGACTTACGTATATATATTCAGTTCTTACACATATATATTCCGTTCTTTTACATATATATTCCGTTCTTACACATATATATTCCGTTCTTACACGTATATATTCCGTTCTTACTCATATATATTCCGTTCTTACACATATATATTCAGTTCTTACACATATATATTCCGTTCTTACGCATATATATTCATTTCTTACACATATATGTTCAGTTCTTACGCATATATATTCAGTTTTACGCATATATATTCAGCTCTTACACATATATATTGAGTTCTTACACATATATATTCAGTTCTTACACATATATATTCACTTCTTACACATATATATTCCGTTCTTACACATATATATTCCGTTCTTACACATATATATTCAGTTCTTACGCATATATATTCCGTTCTTACACATATATATTCCGTTTTTAAAAATATATATTTCGTTCTTACACATATATATTCCGTTCTTACGCATATATATTTTCAGTTCTTACTCATATATATTCCGTTCTTACGCATATATATTCCGTTCTTACGCATATATATTCAGTTCCTACGCATATATATTCAGTTCTTACGAATATATATTCAGTTCTTACACATATATATTCAGTACTTACACATATATATTCCGTTCTTACACATATACATTCCGTTTTTACACATATATACTACGTTCTTACACGTATATATTCCGTTCTAACACATATATATTCCGTTCTTACACATATATATTCCGTTCTTACACATATATATTCCGTTCTTACACGTACATATTCCGTTCTTACACATATATATTCTGTTCTTACACATATATACTCCGTTCTTACGAATATATATTCAGTTCTTACGCATATATATTCAGTTCTTACACATATATATTCAGTTCTTACACATATATATTCAGTTCTTACGCATATATATCCAGTTCTTACGCATTTATATTCATTTCTTACATATATATGTTCAGTTCTTACACATATATATTCCGTTCTTACACGTACATATTCCGTTCTTAAACATATATATTCCGTTCTTACACATATATATTCCGTTCTTACACATATATATTCAGTTCTTACACACATATATTCACTTCTTACACATATATGTTCAATTCTTACATATATATATTCAGTTCTTACACATATATATTCAGTTCTTACACATATATATTCCGTTCTTACACATATATATATTCCGTTCTTACACATATATATTCCGTTCTTACACATATATATTCAGTTCTTACACATATATATTCCGTTCTTACACATATATATTCCGTTCTTACACGTACAAATTCCGTTCTTACACATATATATTCCGTTCTTACTCATATATATTCCGTTCTTACGCATATATATTCAGTTCTTACGCAAATATATTCAGTTCTTACACATATATTCACTTCTTACAGATATATATTCAGTTCTTACGCATATATATTCAGTTCTTACGCATATATATTCAGTTCTTACGCATATATATTCATTTCTTACACATATATGTTCAGTTCTTACACATATATATTCCTTTCTTACACGTACATATTCCGTTCTTACAAATATATATTCCGTTCTTACACATATCTATTCCGTTCTTACACATATATATTCAGTTCTTACGCATATATATTCAGTTCTTACGCATAGATGTGCAGTTCTTACACATATATATTCAGTTCTTACACTTATATATTCCGTTCGTACACATATATATTCTGTTCTTACACATATATATTCCATTCCTACAAGTATATATTCCGTTCTTACACATATATATTCCGTTCTTACGCATATATATTCTTACACATATATTCCGTTCTTACACATATATATTCAGTTCTTACACATATAAATTCAGTTCTTACACATATATATTTCGTTCTTACGCATATATATTCAGTCCTTACGCATATATATTACTTTCTCATGCATATATATTCAGTTCTTACGCATATATATTCAGTTCTTACGCATATATATTCAGTTTTTACGCATATATATTCAGTTCTTACGCATATATATTCAGTTCTTACACATATATATTCAGTTCTTACATATATATATTCAGTTCTTACACATATATATTCAGTTATTACACATATATATTCCGTTCTTACACATATATATTCCGTTCTTACACATATATATATTCCGTTCTTACACATATATATTCCGTTCTTACACATATATATTCCGTTCTTACACACATATATTCACTTCTTACACATATATATTCCGTTCTTACACATATATATTCCGTTTTTACACATATATATTCCGTTCTTACACTTATAAATTCCGTTCTTACACGTACATAATCCGTTCTTACACATATATATTCCGTTCTTACACATATAAATTCCGTTCTTACACGTACATATTCCGTTCTTACACGTACATTTTCCGTTCTTACACATATATATTCCGTTCTTACACATATATATTCACTTCTTACACATATATATTCACTTCTTACACATATATATTCTGTTCTTACACATATATATTCCGTTCTTACATATATATACAGATATATATTCCGTTCTTACACATATATATTCCGTTCTTACACGTACATATTCCGTTAAAACACATATATATTCCGTTCTTACACATATATATATTTCGTTCTTACACGTACATATTCCGTTTTAACACATATAG